>PVJO010003149.1:0-128566 GCA_004026905.1 Hystrix cristata | reverse complement strand
AAATGGATGTTTCTTGAGAACATACTATTAAGTGAAATAAATCGGACACTCATGAGCACGCATCGAATTGTTTCTCTGATATGAGAGACCATAATTGTAAATAAGGACAAAGAGGTGTAATAGATATTATATAAAAGGAGGATGGTGAGCAGAGGAGAGAAGTACTAGAAAGAAAGAAGGGGAAAAGCAGAAAGGCAACAGGGGAAAAAGAGGGGAAAGGGAGAATATGGAAAATGATGAATGAACCTGCTGTAAATAGGGAGGGAGGGTGCAGAGGGGAGGGGGGGAGAGGGGGGAGAACCAAGATACACCATGTATAGGTACAGAATTAATGTAATGAATGTGACCATTGTATGTAGAATGTACCAATACATGTTCTTGGTTAAAATAAAATTAAAAATAAATAAATAAATAAATAAATTCCAAGTTCAGGCAACTAATTGCATCTCTCTTTTTTTTTTTTTTTTTTTGACCTTCCAGGGGAAACTTCTCATCATACCCAATATGGATTTGTTGAAAATACCTTGATGTTTCCTGCTTTATTTTCTTTATTTTCACACACAGCTTTTTTGTTTTTTTCTCTGGCATAGAAAACTGCAAATGCCATTCATCAGGAACTCTTCAGTCCCCTTCTGTTCTGTGTTCTACTCACAGTGCTGGTCTCTGCGTCTGCACTCAATTCTGCACCATAGTGTACCCATGCTTTAAATTTAGGGATTTGTTCATAATTATTTTAACAAAAATAATTTAATGATATTTATTAAAATAACAAACATTTCAATTTAATTAACAATGATAATATTCATGCCCACTTATAAGTTATGTTGTACATGTAAAAAATCCAAAGAAACACACTATAATGTTAGAATACAGGAAAATTTCTCAAATCAGTTAACACCAACAAGAATAAATCAGTTAACACCAACAAAATGAGTATGATGTGTATGTGAAATACGCATTAAATGTTAATGCAGTCCTGCCAAAACAACAAAGTCATGCTTTTAACAGAAATATATTTTGTTTTTCTTGTATTAAAACTTCCATTCTTCAGTTACAGTAGCAGCAACTTAATCTGTAACCCCATGAGGCTCACAGCTACCATTTTTGGACAGAGCAGTGATAGTTTCTGTCCTCAGCAGTTTACATGAATTTATGTAATTCTTACAAGTTTAAATACTCTCAAAGTATTTACTCTAACTACTTCTGTGTCACAAACAATGAAACTGAAGCAGAACCAATTAGAGGACTTGCCAAACTCACCCTGCCATTAACTGGGAAACCAGAACATAAGCCCACTGTGACCCCACCGACCCCTCTCCACTGTTCTAGACTGTCAAAACCTCACTGGAACAAAGTTTAATGAGACCTGGCACAAGAGGGGTGAAGCGTATTAAAAAGTATGAATGCAGCAACTCTATAATTAAAAGGAGAAGGACAGGACCTACGGGAAGGCACAGTGAAAGAGGAAAAAAGACATGACCTGGATGGTCAAAATAAATGTCACAGACAAGGAGGACAGGGGGGAGGGAGCAGGAGCTGGTGTGGGAAACATGAGCAAAGAGCTGCTTAGTCATGAATAGATAAAGCTGTTTAGTGACTACGGTGGGCTAAATAATGGTCCCCAAGAGGCAAGGTCCTAGTCCCTGGAAAATGTGACTGTTCCTTTCAGGATGTGATTAAATTAAGGATTTTGCACACAGGAAATTATCCTGGATTATCTGGGTCAGTCCCAAATGTAATCATAAGTGTTGCTGTAACATAGAGGTGGTGGAAGATTTCACGCAGACGGAAGAGGCCATGTGACCAAGGAGGCAGAGATTGGAGCAAAAAGCCAAAAATGAAGGACTGCCAGCAGTCACCAGGAATTGGAAGAGGAAAAGAAATGAATGTTTCAACTACAACCTCTGAAGGGAGACTGACCCTTCCCAAGTACACCTTGATTTTGGACTTCCAGAGGTATGAAGGGAGAAATCCACCCAGCTTGTGGTGATTTGTGGTAGCCAGCAAGGGGAACTAATACAGTGACCACGGACTCTTTGCACCCTTTATGCAAAGAGTTATGTACTTGTGAACCACAAAGTGGGGAATCTAGCAATCAAAGTAAGTGAAAGGATAGAACACAACAGAAAGAATAAACTAGGAAAGGTTCGACAAAAGTCCCATATGAAACAATCAAGAGGTGTGGGAGGGTCAACACCAAGCTATGCACGGCCTGGGCAATAAGAGGCTCCTTGTAGATCTGGATAATCTTGTGGAGACTGGAAGACAAGTTGCTAGTGTTGTAGGATGAGAAAACCTACACCGGTCAGGAAGGTGGCCCTGAAAACCCATACATTTTCTCTAACTCTAAGCCTCCATCCTTGAACTGGCCATAGGCCTCTTTGTCATGCCCACATGCAGAGCTGGAACAACTGAGTAAAATAGTCATTCTAAACTAGACTGAACTTCAAAATACTGAATACCCCAAGCACTAACCTACCAGAGTGGCTGCCAGCTTACGTGCCTGCACAGGGTACCTGCCAGCTGAGTTTCAGCCTCCATAAAACCATTCAGGCTGATCTGTAATTGAATATGGATTCTGAGCAGGCAGGACTACATGCAAGGGGAAAATAATCCCACTAAAAACTGTTTATTTGAACTGACAATAGGTCCCCTGGTTACGGAAGCCACCAATGGAAAGAAAGGGTGGCCAGGTAGGCTGGGACCAGTTTCTAAATGCTGGACTCTGACCACAAAGGACCAACTGGCAGCCACACACTGTGGCACCATGATCCCCTGGGCTGCTGACTCCATACCTTCTGCAGCTACTAATTATACTCCAGGAGGTATGTGTTTGGTCTCAGTTGTGTGTGGTCTCTCATTCATATTCTTGCCCCCACCTTCTCTTTCTCATCCCTAGCCCACCATCTTCTCTCCCTCTCCTCCAATCTCCCTCCTAGAATGCGAATGTGTGTCTCTTTGGTTTCAGGCTAGGAATATCCATTTGGCAGCAGCAGTCTAATAAGTGAATGCCCAACAATAGGTACTTGTATTTTCTTATAAGGTGGAGGTAAAGCATGGCCCTTGAACAAAGACCTTATTATCTAAGTTTTACTGCACATTTACTACAAACAAGTTTCAACTTTATGTTTTCAACCCTAAGCCTTAAGACAAAGGACAGTAAATTCATATTTGTATTAGAAGGGGCTATTTTTAAAAAAGAAAAACAACGCCAAAAATGGTGCCTGTTACATGTTGAGTCTTGTCCCCGCCAAGTTCACACACTGAAGTAAACACATACACACACACACACACATACACATGTGCACCCACACCTGGAATGTGACCTCACCTGGAAGTAGGGTCATTGCAGGTGAAGCTGGTTAAAATGCCACATCAGAGTAGGGGAGGCCCCTATTCCAGAGTGACTAGGGGAAGCTTGGAGTCAGCCAGACACACACAGGGAGAGCACCATGTGAAGGCCAGGGCAGAGACCAGGTCATATTTCTACAAGTCGAGGAACACCAACAACTGCCAGCACACCACAGAAGCCAGGAGAGGGACTCAGAACAGTCTCCCACTCAGCTTCAGAAAGAGCCAACCCTGCCAACACCTTCGTCTCAGAATGTCATCTCCAGATCTGTGAGCCAAAAACTTTGTGCTAAGCCATCCAGTCTGTGGCACTTTCTTAAGGTAGCCCTGGAGATGGAAACCGAAATGAGGACAGTGGCCACCAACAGGTCAGGCAGGAGAAGCAGTCTGGAGGAAAGAGTTTCTGCTCTTCACACCTTCAGTCACTGTCAGAAGCCACCAGGTCTGGGGCAACCACATTCCCCATGATCAGCCTGCCCACCACGCTGGCCTTCTGTGGCTTCCACCATGTGTACCTCTTGAGCTTCATGCAGGCTTCCTCCCTCCTATGAGGGGCTGGCTGCCCCTTACCTCGGCATGCTGACTCAGAGTAACTCCTTCCTCTAGCTGTTGGCTCGGCACCACTTCCTCAGAAACACCTTCCTGCTGCTCAGCCCATGGTGGATCCCTGCTGCTGAACCCCTGGTGTGCACTACTCTTTTCCTTTATACGTCCCTAAGCAATGTCTTCACCCATGGCAGTGTGCACAGACTCTGCCTTCCCTGATGGGCCACAGAATCCACAAGGACAGGACAGGGACTATTGTGATCATCATGACGCAGAACACTGTGTACTGTATAATCAGCACACAATACAGATTCACTTCCGATATCTCACAGGGTCAGGTCGCAGCAGACACGATCCCCGATGACACCTGGCAACCTCAATATCAAAACCGTGCTGTCAGTCGGTTGGCCCCCTTCTCTTAAAACACAGAATCCCAAAGGGCTCTCACCTTGGCACCCTTCTCTGCAGGGCCATGCAGGCTCCCCCAGTGCCCACAACCTGGCTGTATCACGCCACCCACTTCACCTGGGCAATGCCCAGGTCTCTCTTCTCCAGCACCCAGCTGCCATGCACACAGCACACACCAGCAACCAGCTGCACCACTCCTTACTAAAACTGAGGCAGAGTCCTTTTGCCTGTCCTCTATAAGTGGTCTTCCTCTTTCTGTTTGGGTTTGCCAACAATTAAATTTCATTTCAAATGACACATGAGTAGAAATCCAATAAATGCAAGGGCCTACTACTGAATTTTCCTAGTTTCCAGGCAAGGAGTTACGGAGGGATTTGAGAGAGGCATTGCTCCTTGCCTCCCACTTCCCTGGGTCACATGCCTGCCCCCCATCTTGCACTTCCATGGTCAACCTATAGTTTGTTTATAAACTGCAGCCCCGTCTGAATAAACCTAAACATTTTAGGTTTATTAATGTTCCCCATTAACTACTACCTCTATTACCAAAGCCTCACCAAATAAAAACATTTTAATGTGAGCATCCCATATCCTGACTCCAGTTTTCCCTGCCATATTTTCTTCTCCTTTACTCAATTTATTCATGTGTCAGGCATCTGTTGATGTCTCCACAGGTGTGGCAAGTGCCATGCAATTATGGCAGGGTCATGTCCATGGATATACTGACAGCACTAACAGTAAAACTAAATGTGCAAGCAACATTTATCCTGGGCAGCTCAGGAAGAAGGATTCTATAAGCATTAGTCTTCTGAACGACCTGATAGGTAGGGTTCCATAACTGTAATTTTAAGGATAAGAACATGGAGTCTTGAGAAGGGGAGGTCACACTGTACAGCTACAAAGAGGTAAACTGAAGACTTTAAATCAGATGTCCTGTATTCTTTTAGGTGGTATTCAGTTGTGGACATAAAAGGAGACACAGGAGAAGCTCAGGAAAACAAGGTTTATTATCCTCATAGACCTACTGCATAGCGCTACACGGGAAGCAGAGCTGGGGACAGCTGTGTAAGGGGAGCCTATGCCAGAGGCCTAACTGGGGTTTCCAGGAAGGGCAAGATGGCAAGGTGAGCAGTTGCCTGGCACCTGGCACAAGGATACTAAGGCAGAGAAACATGGCCTCCTGGGGTGCACGGGCCACACAGGAAGACCGCTGTGGAGGAGGGGAGTTTCTGCTGTGCTCATCTCTACATGCCCAGCTCCAGGAGGGACAGTCTCTACCAAACCAGCAAAGTTTTTAAGACATCAGCAAATTATAATACAAGTAAAAATTTAAAACACAAACAATCCAGCAGACTACCTGAACTCAGGCCTCAACCACTGTGCCCACTGTGTTCCCAGCACAGCGACACTCAAAGGGAGAGCAGGCCCAAAGGACAATCATGTGGGCACACAGTGAATGTGCTAGGAAAAGGCTCTAAAACGAGGCAGCCAAGGGAAAAGTGGGACTTGGCACTTAGGAAGGAGGAGAAGGCTTCCCAGGCACAGGGAATGACCCGGAGACTGGTGCCAGCCACTTAGCTGCAGTGCCTCAGTATTACTGGACCTGGGTGCCAGGAGAGCACAGCAGACAGGGATGGAGATGAGGGCCAGAGCAACAATGCCCGATGTCCAGTTAGGTGTACAATGACCAGTAAGCCAAACACGTCCGAATTAGACTCAGTCTCTCAAGGGCTTATTGAGTAATATGTCAAGCTTCAGGTTTTTTGTTCCCACAAGAGAAAATGAACTAATATACTCATCTTCATGAGCAATCAGGGAAATGCAAATTGTGACCACCATAAAATAACATTTATACACAATAGATTAGCCAAAATTTAAATAACTAGCAAAGATGTGTTAATAAGACATATTCTTGTACACTGCTGGTGGGACTGTGAGTTGGTAAAAACCACTTTACAAGGTAAAAGTCAATTTCTTTCTGGGGTGAAGCTGTCCACACCTAATATGTAGAGCACAACCTTTAGAGACATGGAAGTGCTTAAACTCCTAAGTGAGGGTGGTGATAATGAACACATAAAGGTGGGCAGTATCAACATCTATGGCACAAGAAGGAAAAGATGACATTTAGTTTTAGGCATTTTGAGTTCCATGCAACAGCAAAACACTCAATTTAACAACTCCAGTAGGCAATCTCTGGTTATGTAAGACAAGAATTTAACTAAATTACATAATCTCCAATGGCATGTGTAGCTCGAAAGCTCTGCAATTCTATGACACTATCTAGAAAAGTCAAGCTTCATGGTTTCTTCAGATAATCTACTATAATTCACTTCCCTGATCTATAATCTTACACACACAAACATGATTAAAAAAAAAAAAAAGAACTCCCTCAAATTTCCCTGTAACATGGATATTTGATTTTTTTTCTTGATTCTTCAACTGAACAACAGGTTTCTGCAAAAGTATTTCCCAGAATGTCCTCCACTACTGATGTTTACACATAAGTACTGTAATTCATTTCTTCCCCCAAAATGGAACACACAGACAGAGTTAACGGTCAGGTAAAATCTGCCAAGAAAGCACTGTCCAAATGAATTCTGAGCAGACCTTTTAAAGATGTAAAAAGAAAAACCTACTGAGCAGAGAAAAGGGAAGACATGCTTGGTGGAGGGAATTCTGTGTCTCGCGGGTGTGGAAGCACAACAGAAAAAGCCACAGACAGATCTGGGGTGCCATCAACTGGCACTTAAGGACCAAAGGCAAAGAAATAGGGGTCCCCTTTGACCTACACTGACACAGTTATTTCTTAATCCTAAAATGTCTATTTTCTTATGATATTTAAGAGTCAAAGGAAGTATTTTCGAATGAGGAGCAAAAAAGACTATTGAGAAAATTGATTTTATGAAACGTAAAAAAAAGTTACTGGTTGGCCAACATGTGAAAGTGAAAGTCTGAAACAAATCATGAAGATAATTAAATGATAATCACTCAAACCTCTGACACAGAAGACTCTGCCAAGAGTAGAAAACCAATACTAGCTTCCCTCCACTCACACACATGTTCAGAGTCCCTAATTTCAGTGGTACGTGACACTGGGTGCCAGCCCAGAAGAGATGCATAAGACTCTGATCCTAAAGTTTCCAGTGAGTAGGTCCAAAAGGATATTTTGGTAATATTCCAAATGGAGAAGAAAGACCTGGACATGAGATTGCTATAATTTCAAAATCTTTGCCTTAATTACCTCTAGTCTGGCATTAAGACACTGGAAACCTCTGCATCATTCCCAGATCATCACTCGGGAACCCCTATATTTATCAGCTTATCCCTCCCCTCCCACCCATATGCCATCACTATCCATCAAGTGAGTAAGACAACAATCCTGTATTTTCACAGGGTTTCCTTTCTTAATGAGATCCTTACAAAGCAGATTATGCTACAAAACAGAACTTTTCTTCAACATTTTCCAAAAAATATAAAATGTATCCAAGTCTAGTAACTGCTTTAAATTTAGAGCAATTCCCCTGAGCATACCAGATAATTCAGCAACTTAGAAACTAAAAGTAGTTACATTTTATGCATAATGAGATAGATGTGCTGCTGACAAGTTGTCTTAACAAAATATTTACGTATTGACTCACATTTGAAATATGTTTGGAGCATTCCTTACTTAAAAGAATCCTGTGTAAAATCCTCTACAAAGGTTGTTATGTATTAGACATTCTCGAAGTCGACACCCGTATCATAGACTTAAACTCCCTGTTTCAGTACAGTGTTTGGAAACACATTTTTACTATTCCTGGAAGCACTTTCACATTTTTGTCAGACGTTGAGTGAGCAAGAGGGTAAATAACTTTTCAAAAGCATTAAGTTCCTTGCTAGCAGGGCTGATCCAAAATAAATTAAATGCTGGTGTGACTAAGCTGAGTGTGGTAAATTCAGATTTGTAGTGTGAAAACCTCTAGTTAATGGATCTACTCAGTGATTCAACATGTACTTCGAAGTCCTAAGTAGGACAGCAAAGTATAAATATGGACTTAAAAGCATCTTCCAGTCCCTGGGTTTGTGTTCATGCCCAGAAGTTAGCAGTCTCCTCAGCAGGAGCTCTCCAGGACCTGTTATCACACCTTGGTGAACTGTCAGCTGTGTGAAAGGGTGGGGTTTAGGGCACTAAAACCCAAGTCTGAGTAAGTGCATGGGAGCATCGTTCAAGGGTGTGCAGAAATGGAGTAGAAAGGGAGGTGAGTGAGACTGCTCATCTCTGCTTACACCACAACCCAGGGACCTCCATGCCACGCTGAGGTCCACAGGTACACTGGGCTGCCCTGCACCACTGCGCCATCATTAGGGATAGTGAAATCTAATTACAGTATTTATCAGTGAGGAATCCAAAACCTAGGCAGCATAAAATACAGAAAAAAAGGAACACACACACACACACACACACACACACACACACACCCCCTTACCTGTCCTTTCACTTGCCCAAAATTATCTCAGTCTAAGGGGGTCAGCAGTTTGATCTCCACATAATTGACTAAGAGAGAAAGTAAATAATTATTTTCTTATTAATTGGAAAAAATCATTGAAAAGCTAGCTGTTTTAAAGACATCATCAATGTAGCTGATTTCATTAAAATGGAGGGGAAAGTCTGAGGGTGTAACCCAGTGGTCAGCACTTGCCTAGCATGCAGGAGGTCCTGGGTTCCACCCCAGCACCGTAAAAAAAGAACGAAAGAGGTAAGGAAAACAAACTGTTGTCTTTTTCAAATATTGGTCATTTGTACATGTTTCCTTCTGTTCGGAAACCTGATAAGTGGACAATTTAGCCACCATACTCCAAAGAACAGGCACACACAATAAACGTGCACATAAGGATTATGTAAGATTTTACCACCGACTGGCATTTTCAGTCACCTGAATTTAGGTTCATTAAAAGAAACCGGGCAGTGCAGTGGAGCAGCTGTCCCAATACAAGCAGTCAGGGAGCTCAAAACATTCCCACGCCAGTTCTCCTGAATCCAGTCTATTTTGTGCTCTTGCGTGGATTCAAGGAAACAGAACTACTATTTAAAAGTGCATTTACAAAGAAGCCTTTAAAAAGTGTCAAAATAAATTACTTTGAAGTGTATTTCTCCAACACGCCTCCAGCTTTCCCCGCTTTTCCTATTTGCTGGTCCACAAAACTGAACTGTGACTATATTTAACTGCCTTACAAGCTACTGGGTACACACACAGTAGATCCCGGTCAGAGCTGTGTGCATCAATGAAGTCTCTTTTTTCTTTTCTGTTTTTTTAAACTTCTTAAAATTACTTTGTATTCTGGAAATGGGAGTACATATTTGGAAGACCTTCTTTCCTGATTTGCTATGTAGGTTCTCTCTTGAATTTGATTTTCATTAATAATAACTATCATGCCACAGTATTCTTACAGTTTATATTTCCTTATTTCTCTCAAAATCCACACATTGTACCTAGTATATATTATGGGGAAAGATCAAGTACTTGTCAAATGATTTTCATTCAGAAACAGACATACAGAGATTAACAGTATTAGAAACTAGGATGACAAAAAAATGAACAATTTCTGATCAAGATTGAAATAAAGTAAAAATTTCATTAAGTAGGATGTGTCTGGTTCTAAAACCGACTGCTCGCACTACTACAGAACTATCTCCACAGAGTTCTAGGGATGCATTCCACATCAGATTGGCTTCACCATTTATTACACTGTCCTCTGGGAAAATCGTTTCTTTTGGTTTCAGTTTTCATCTCTAAAGTTAGGGCTTGAAACTGAAATTATTTTCACCTATCAGAAGCAAAAGAATCCAAAAGAACTGAAACGAATAAATATCCCAAAGACTGTGTTTCTGCAAATTTTGTAGATACTGGCCATAAACCAAGTTCTAATCACTCACTAAATACAAAAATGCTTTGGCTGACTAATATTTGTAAGTGTTATCAATACCTCTATCTTTATGTGATAAGCTATCTACCTCTTTCCATTCTGGGAAAAAAAATATGCAGACCTCACTTAAAGTTCACAGCTTTTAACAAGTTTGCAAATTTGGAAATTTTGAGTAGTAGTATGATTGAACTGCATTTATACTGACGAGTTTCCTGAAGTACTAGGATATCCTCAAAGTGTACTAAAATGAGGCATTTTTATGTATTTGTCTAGGTAAAGTTGGCTTTAAAATATTTAATTTTATTTTCATTGAAGATCCCAAAAGGCATCAACTTTCTAAAATAATGCTTTCATGTAAGTATGAAAGAATCAGAGTGAAGTCTAGGTAAAGTTTTCAATGAATATGTAAGATAGCCACTTGCAAGCTACATAATCTGGTCGAAGGAAACTGTATAATTTCTCCGAGATAACACCAGAAAAATGAATTCTTCTGGCCAGTTCATGAGATAACATATAGATGCTCTTATAAGAAGCATTAACTTATTCCTCTTAATCTTCAGTATTAACATTAGTATTATTATTTACTAAGCATTCCTATTAAGGAAATACAAAGAAAATTGCTCTTGATCTCTGCAAACTTATGTGGCTTTAATATTGGTCTAAAACTAGGCTCTCCATATTTCAATCATTTTCTCATACAAGTTTTAAGACATTTGGATGTTTTTACATCTTTTGTTATATAAATTTGTCTTAACCTTGCTCTAAACAAATATCAACAATGAAAACATAAGTTAGAAATGAGTTACATGTTTTTTCCAAAGATAAATTAAGACAAATGAAAAACTACTATTTTAAATGCACCCCTTAAAATGGATCATGTGGCCTTGCCGATGGTTTTGAGAAACATCAATCCAAACAGGCATTTGCTAAACTGTACTAAGTCTTCAAAGTAGAGTTCCCATCTTCTGGTAGAAAGCCAATCATGATCGAGGCCACACATAACTGACAGGGCAGTGTCATAAACACAGACATTTCTCAAATGTGGAAATATACTAAAAGAAAATACCTAAGTCTATTTTTTAAGTTTTGTCATAATCTAACTTTATTTCCTGATGAACAGTGTTTTAAATTCCTTTATTAAAAGAAAACTAAATTCAGTAGTACCTTTCTCACTCAAGGGATATTTTGGCCAATTTGGAAAGTATTCAAAAGACACAGAATTGGTCACCACTACTAGCCAATGCAGTTAGACTAAAAAAGAAGACAAAAATCATGATCTCGTAAATGATACAATCATGCCTTTAAAAACCCAGGAATTTGTCAACTGATTACAAAATTGATATTCAAAATCAAATGATTTACAGTTTTTAAACTGTAACATGATAAAATTATACTACAGGAGAATATCCTATATATATTATCAATAAAATCTGAATACCTAAAAAGAGTTAACTATGCCCCATAATTAACCTTACAGTTGATTCAATGACAGGTTATGGATCTGGGACAGAATGTGACAAAATTATGTAGTAGAATCATATAAATAGGAAAGAATAACTTAAAATCCTGGAAAAAAGATGAACAGCAAGGAATTATTGGTAGCAATGAAATATTATGTATTATGATAAAAAATAATTATAGCCGAGAGACAACAATGATGCAATCCAAGTCTAAACAGAGTTCCAAATACGTACATATGGAATGTAGTATCAGGTAAAGGTAGCATTTTTCAACCAATAGGGGGGAAAATGGTTTATTCAATAATTATGCCAGGGAGTAGCATATTAGGAAAAAAAAAAATCTACTGCTCTACTTTACTCCTTAAGCCAAAATAAATTTCAGATAGAACAAATAAAGTTTTAAAATGACATCATAAAAATATTAGAAAAAGCACGGGCAAATATATTTTCAATTTTAGAACAAGAACTATTTTAAGCAGGATACAAAATGATGAGATCATAATGAAAAAGACTGATAAACTGATTGACTACAGGAAAACTAAAAAATCCTACAGGGCAAAAAAAATACTAAATATTTAAAAAGCAGATGAAAATTAAGAAGGGAAAAAATTATCTCCAATATTACAAAAAGAACTAATATCCTGGTATACCAGACTATTTCTAAAAAGAAAAATAAACAAAGTAAAAGCCCAGAAGGAAAACACTAGTTGATAAACAGGCAATTAACAGAAAACTTATATTGAATGAATTTATAAACAAACATACATAAAAAGATATTAACCCCTACTCAAAATGAGACACCATACTTTTCACCTACTCAACTGACAAGTGCTAAAAAGCCATAGACACCCCACTGTGACAAGATGCTTTTCACATAAGTTACTATCAGCAGACACAGTTTTGGAGGACAATTTGGAGGTACACATCTTCAGGCCCAGCAATTCCACTGCTAAGAATTTTACACTTAAGATACACTAAACAACTGATGACTAGTTATATATATGTGCATGAACAAGAATGTCTATTTCAACAAGAGCCAGAATTGTATACAGAATATAACATTTACATAGATTTTAAAGGATATACATATTAGAGTGAACATAAAAGCTTTTCTCAAGAAATTCACTAAAAACTTTACTCTGAAGAAAGGATAGAGCACTAGGGATAAAAGTGACAAGAGGAAGAGGGGCTTCTGGAGTCTGATTTTTGCCCAGTCTATATAATACTTTTATATAAAGACATATTAAGGGTACTTTTGTGTTTTTATATGTAAACATTCCCTTTTTTACCCAATGACATTTATAACTTCAAAACACAATCATAATTATTTTTCAATTTTATTGGTACATTTTAGATATGCATAATAATCACATTCATCATAGGGAATTTGTGCCTATACATAACATAGCTTTCACAATCATAATAATTGAAAATTTAAATAAAATGATTTTGGTATTTCATGGTAGGATTTTAGACACAAAAGTGGAAAAACTTATGAAATATATTTAGTCTTTCTTCTTGAGCAGCTGGCCCAGTCCACATTTTTCTGGACTTAAAAAGAAAATGGTTTGTGAATGCATACAAAAATTCTATTAGGGAAGTCTTTTACTTCTATTTCAGAAAGTCTATTCAATATCAAAATCACATTAAACGAATTTGTTTTTATTCAGATTGGTATTAATAATTTACATTAAGTAACACAAAAATAATGTTCAAAAAGCACTCCTATTCAAAATTAAATTAAGATACTGGGAAGTGGTTAGGACATATAATTCAGATTTTTGGCACATAAAATAGGAAAGAAAGGCAGTGACCACAAGCATGCACCAACTCTTTTCCAACTCAAATTCGGTAAAAGATGTTTCCACCTAAACCTAGGCCACTGGCTTCTAGACATTCATTGTCTGGTGCCATCCAAGCTTGCTCTTTTGACAACTTCTTTGGTTTAGAGCATTAAATGAGAAATTATACCAATAAATGTATGCATGGATGCAATTACACAAATCATCAGGGTAAAAGCCGGATTATTTTCAAACTAATTTATCAATAAGGACCTGAACTTGTGACTAGCCATGACCTCTGCTGAATTTTAACTAACTAAAAGAAAATTTAGTAAGAAGCCTCTTATTGAGAAGATGAGGGGAAAAAAAAGTTTAATTTAGGCCAAACCAGTCTTGTATAAAGTTGAACCACATAAAATTACCAGTATTCAACAGTTTACCTGCAGGGTTTTTTTTTGTTTTTGTTTTTTTTTTGGTGTTGGGGATTGAACTCAGGGCCTTGAGCTTGCTAGGCAAGCGCTCTACCACTGAGCTAAATCTCCAACCTACCTGCAGTTTTTTAACCTGTTTCACATGGTTAAACCAAACACTTAACCTTAAAGAGGCTGATTAAGCAAATGTTTCAATCATACTTTATTCTTAAAATACTTTTTCCAAACTAGAGGTAAGGCTCTTCTTTGAAGGATGCTTTTTTCATTTCCTCCATAAATACCAGCATAAATACTTGATAAATGTTGACAACTTCAGAAACATAACCAGATTAACCCCAAGTGAAGTTTTTATGTCTCCTATACGATACAAAGCAAACAATATTAAAACATAAGAAAATTTGCTCCTACCAATTAATAATTCTCTTTACTATTTCCTAGATGAAATACGAAAGGAGCTGAACTTCAAAAAAACAATGATTTTTCTAATTTGACAATTAACAAAGGAACCAAAAAACTGGACAGTTTCCAAAACTGAAGTAGATCCATAGCCTCATATGAAAGGTAATTACCATTTGGGTGGATATCTTTTGTACCTGAGACATGTGAGCAAGCACTAGAAATTTATTTTGGACCTCTCTTATAAGTGGCTCCCCCATTTACAAGGAAGCATTTTACTTCCTTCCCGCCAATATATGACAGCTCAACATTTCAACCTAATTGCATCTGACTGACAAGGGAGATTAGTACTGTATGTCCCAACCAGTAGATAATAAGAACCCAATTGTTTTAAATTTTTCAGATTCAGGCATTGTACTCATAGGAATTCCCTGCTAATGGAGCACTCTGGAGCACTCTTTAAGAAAAATGAAGTGCAAGAAGAATAACCACAATGCCAGTTTCTTGTTAACCACTTAGCAGTTCAGTTATTTTAAATGCAGGATGACCGAAAATTGCACACCTTTCCCTTAATTTTTATAAGATAACAGAAATATAAAAATGATAATATTTATCAAATTTATTAAATACAAGAATGGACTGGTTGAAATGACACCTGCCCAAGTAACACACAGGATCACAATAGCGACGCACTGCCCAACTGCCACCTGGGGCAAACTGTGACAACTTGATCAAGCTAAAAATCATGGATGCTAAAAACCAACAGCTCTGGAGAAAGGCACTCTTTAATCAAGTTGTGAAGATGTCACAAATGGGAGCTTTCTGTAAGCAAAACTAAATAAAATCATCATAATTTGAAAAGATTTAAAGCTAATCTACTTATAAAATAAAATGAGGTATAAAAAATAAACTAATAACAAAAGAAATTTAAATTTCCTATTATTTTTGGCATTTACTAGACACGAATATTAGGTGTACCTTTATATTTTTTAATGATTTGAGAAAGGCAGAATATTTACAAGTTTTGCTGTTAAGAAAAATCTAAATAGATGGTGTAGTGTTTTCTTGTTTTAAATCTTTTCAGTAGATGCCATTCTCCAATTCAGGGCTTAGAAATTTAAATGTATTATATACTACCTTAAAAGCTGATTCTCCAATATATGTAAGTTATACATCCTAATTTGAAATTGAAAATGTGAAGGAGAAATACTACAGGCAGAGTAATTCTCAATCGCTCAAAAAAACTTCCTAGGATCACACAATTATCTACACAACACCATACTGTGAACTTGAAAAATATGCTCTGACTTTAAAAAAAAAAAGAGAGAGAGAGAGAGAATGTTGGTCAATCTAATGAACCAGCCTTGCACATTAGCCATAAGATAGTAAGAATCAGGCATACAATCAAATACTGAACTAAAATCCATTGATTTTAGTGTATTTCTTTGATAACCATTAAAACAAAGCTTTGACATTTTAGTTTTGTTTAAAACTCAAAAAAAATTTAAACTTCATGATATGACCAAAAAAGTAAATTATTTTTGTTTTATCCTAAAATCATGTAAAAACAGAGACTATGATTGAAAAACATCATACTTCAAATTTGTTTGGGGGTAACTATTACTTTTGTCTCTGTGCATAAGAACTTCTTATTTCTACTCTGACTACACTTCTATTTTCTTTACACACACCAAGTAGCCCATACTTTCTTTCTGCAAGCCCTGTTAAAATGAAAAGACAGGAGAAAAGCACTCTGGATTTTAAACAAGGGAGCCAAAGCCGCAGGTTTTCTCTACTGAAGTTATAGAAGAGAACATAAAACGATCATCAAATTACTATTAAAGAAAAACATGGACCAACTAACTCAGATTTTTTCCCTCTAGCTATGCATATAATAAACTTTTACTCCCTCACATTCCAGAGGAATTTAGCTTTTGTGGAAAGTACTGCAATGACTGATAAACACACTAAAAACTCCCTTTCTAACTGCAGCATAGCACAATCGGATTCTTTATTGACTCAACACGTTCTAGAACAGAACTTCTCCAACTTTTCTGTGCATTCAAATGACCTAACACCTTTTAAAAATGCAAGTTCTCATTCAGAGGCCTGGGCTGGGGCCAGACACTCTGCACGAGCCCTACTGTGGGCAGTGAGGTCAGGAGCACTGCCCTAACACAGCCGTTCAAGTGCACTCAAATTCCTCTCTCCTCTCTGAATATGCGCATTATGATATCTTTTCTGTGAATGCAAACATCCAGTCTCTGATGCATTTTAAGTGAGACTTGAAAGAAGCAAGAGGTAAGAAATCTGTATCTCAGACCACAGACCAAAACTGCGAGTCCGCTGACTGGAATATAAAAGATCACCCATTCTCTGGCTAATCTCAGCATCCAGATGATGCCTGAACCAGACTAGAGATGCCAGTGTTCATCTTGTCACGTGGGTAAACATGTTTGCTGCCAAAAGGAAATCTACAGACAGAAGAGAGATGTGCCAAAGAAATTAGGGTTTCAGTAATTAGGAAACCACAAGGCACTAGGCATCTTGCATCAGTCAGAGATGAATGGGAACACTTGCAGAAGTATTTCGCCATGAGTTTGATTTGTGAAAGAGAGCCACAGGAAAAAACAGGAATTTTTAAATTCCTTTATTACCCAATACAATTATGTGTTTCATCCTAAACTAATGCTGGCACTGTTTAGCAGGATTCTTTCATTCCTCAAGGGTAAAACGAGAAGCAGAACAAATATAGGCGGTCTATGTTAGCCTTTCCCTGTGTATCTAAGAGAGACATCTCTGTTTGGAAATGGGCATTAGGACCTGTCTGCCTGATACAGTTCTGATTCACTATTGTCTCTAAGATGGTAGCTGAAACAAAAACAAACCTCAGCCCCAAAACCACATCAATACTTCCCTCCTCATCAAAGCACCATTCTTTCATGTTCAACTCCCACAGCGGCCTTTTCATCACCTTGCTGCTTCCAACTTTTATTTTCCCTTCATAGTACTAGTAATGTTTTAAAAAAAAAAAACTCATATGTATACATAATGGAAACAGAAACCAAAAGTCTCTCAGCTGACATTCAAATAACTCCCTTGGGAGGGATCCCTTGATCTATACTAAGAAAGTATTTTTCTGGAGTATGGTAAGAATACAACACAAAAGTAAAGCATAAATGTATCCCGGGATGAACAGAGTTTTTTCTTACATATACAAAAGAATTATAAGGCAAACTTTCCAATCAACTTCAAAATAGATACAATCTACACATTAAAAATAAAATGGTGCTTCCCATTCATTAAATGAATATGATGTTTCAGAGGATCTCAGCATAGCAACTTCCAACTTCAGTAAGAATCATGAATCCAAACTGCTCACTTTCTCAGTGTAAACTGCTTGAATATCTGCTGGCGATTTTGTTGCTGATAAAAGTGTAGCTTCAGCATTGGGGGAAGAAGGAAGTAAGGGAGCCTAGCAAATCCTGTCTGAGTGCCCCTTTAACCTTCACTCAAGCCAGTATACTTAGATATGGTCACTGTAGCTTTTAATTTTCCAACTGGCATAAATGGTACATCCATAATTAACACCTGAAGGTAGTGAAGGGAGCCAAGTACTTGGCAGATTTTGACAAATACATTGCTTACACCAAGAATTGTCAAGGATAATTCTTATGGAAAAAGAAATCATTGAAATCGGGCAGAGGGTGGGGAGATTTTGGTAGTTATGTGCCATGGGTAAGCAGTACTGAATATAGTCCATTAAAAAAAAAGTGCACTGCACTTTTCCTTGAAATTTTTAGAACTTTGTCACTTATTAAATTTAGGCCAAAATATTTTTGAAAACTATTTGTAATATGTAAAAACATGCAGTTTTATAGTCACACTATATAGCATCATGAGCAAGGGAGCCAACAAAAATGCTTCAGCTAAAAATATAATTCAATCATTTTAGAGTTATAGGAAGCATCTATGATCTTAAACATTAACATACTTTAAAGAAAGACAAACATGAATTTTTCCCCCACTAAAAAATAAAGTAGTACTGTATTTCCCAATTTTGCTACATACAATAATTTTTCTTTACAAACAGAAACATAACCAAAAGTCTGACACCTGAACTCGTAAGAGGAGTAAACTCATGTACATGACTTCTTTCATTTAATCTTCACAAACACTTGATGAGTGAACACTACTGCAACCCCACTTTATAGGTAGAGACCTTAGCTAGAAAACTAGGGCTCAATTAGGTCTGACACTAACTCCTACTGTAATAATTCTTTTCAAACACTAATTCTTTAAAGATAATTTTTCAAATCACAGAAAAAGCTCCTTCAGTTGTGGCTACTGGTACAAATGTGTGAATTCTGGCATTATCACTGGTCAAACTTAGTTTACTAAAACAACAAAATTACAAATATTCCAGTAAATATCATTCTCTGAATATATTTTTAGAAATTATTCTTGAACAACTTTCGGTTATCCTTGCAAACTGAACAAACATTTTTAATAAGCACAATCCAAAGTATAATGATAAAATAATTTGAAACTATACTCTTTAATTCTATGGATAGGATAGTCTTGCTCATTGACAGAACAAGCTATTTAAATAGTAACAGGTGACATGAGTGATTTCAGGCATTAAAAGAGCACTTACTGCATACACCATCTTGCACATTTTGAGTACTGAAATAAGATGTACGATTACGCAGAGGAGGCAGAGAGCTTCCTTCAGAAGTGTTTCTTTGAGGTTTCATGTTTCTATTTGGGTCCACTTGAGAATCTGGAAATTCATTTTTAGGATCTTAACAAAGCTATGCTATGAAGCACTGACCCAGAGGCGGCTGGGGAGGCCCAGGACTCCATCATGACCCTCGGTCCAACTTCTCTGGGACAGAAAAGGAATACACATGAGGTTGGTGAAAAGATAAAGGACCCAACAGAGAAACCAAAGCACCACTTTTTAAGCAGAGTTACCATTTCCCGACCCGTCCCTGAAACACAAATAAGGGCTAAGGGTTTTGGTTTCAAAGGACTTCCTGGCTATGACTCAGGCTGCTTAAAAAGTCAGAATAAGAGAGAAAGCCAAGACCTCATGCAAGCAAGTCACTAATGACAGGAGGCACTGTCAATAAACTCAAAAGCAAGATCTACCACAGATAAACTACAATACAGCTAATTCACTCATGAAAAACAGAGCTGGCTCTCTGTGCAAGTTTTATATCACAATATATTCACCAAGAAAAATAATATTCTGCCAAGGAACATCATAATGACACAGGAAATTGTCTATGCCTGATAAGGTCACTGCTTTCATAGGCAAAACCTCTTGAGACTAAATTGGCCCCCAAGCCACACCAGGATATACATTCCAGTGCCTATTTAAACACACACACACACACACACACACACACACACACACTAAAATTAAAAAAAAAAAAATAAAACACACACACACGCATCAATAAAAGCAGCCCTTTTCCAAGAAATGGAAAGAACACCTGACGAACAGTATGAGTACCTGGGTTCCAACCATTTGCCTACTCCTAGCTGCATGCCCTTGAATCTGGAGTAAGCCACGGGATAAGAGGCCAGTTTCTGCATGGGTGAAAGGGACTGGACAAATTCTGTGGTTCTCAAACTCTCCTACCATGGAGCACCAGGGTTCTACAAATGAAGAATGTAGCTTTCTACTGCTAAAATCAAATTATATACATCTGTTTTCTAAATTCTTCCTCATAATTTTTTTCTTGTACCTTTGAAGGGCTTTCTCTTGTTCACTAAGAGAAAGCAGAAACTGATTACTCGCATAAAAGAAGAGACACCGTTTTTCATTTCTCCAGTGTCATGTGTTCAGGGTTGAATAAACTTCATACCTACAATGGTTATACTTAGTGCTAGTAAAATTATTCCTGGTTCAAATGACAGAATCAAACATGCCAGGTAATAGAACATTCCAACAAATACACGCCACACATCTTCCTGGTATGTTGCTACATGACTAGATTTGAGACCCACAAGATAAGTAACTTCTAAGACGTGGCCTGGGTTGAAAGGAGAGACCAGCAGTGACACATTCATCTTCTGACCTGGGAGACCAAGTGCCCTCTGGCTCTCCAGTTTCTGGGACCGATGCAGTTCCTTTTCACGCCCGTCATTCTGTTGCCTGTAGTCACTCCTCTCCATCACCCATCTGCTCTATGGTCACATTTAAAAATAAAAACTTGGAGAACAGCCAACTGATTTCCATAGCTCTCTAGTCTTCTTGCTAATCCCAACACTACAATAATGACATGAAACTGTCCTAAGGGAAGTCTGGGCAAGCTCTTCAGCTGTCCATCAAAACTGATGACATGTACCTTAGAGGCTAGAATACTGAATGGTGGTGTGTGGCCTAGGGGACAACAGCAGCTCCAGCAGTGAACACAGACTATAAAAATTGCCTACAAGCCAGTGGCAGCGCATGAAATCATGTCATCCTCCTTAAATCTCAGGTGGAATGGATACCTACATCATGTAGGATTCTCAAGCTGGTCCGCAGAGATCAGGAGAGGCAAACATGGAATGATTGTACTGGTCAGGGTTCCACAGAGAGAGAGAGCGAGAGAGAGAGATTCAATAGTGGGGGGGGCATGTGTGGACACAAGGAGATTTATTATAGGGAATTGGCTTAGTGATTATGGAGGCTCATAATTTCCAAGACCGCTACTAAGTGAGCTGCAAAGCGAGGGAAATCAGTGGTGTAAATTCCTGCATAAAAGCTGGCAGGTTCAAGACTAAAGAGGAGTCAGTGTTTCAGTTTGAGTTCAAAGTAAGAAAAAGATCCACACCCCATCTCACAGCAATTAGGGAGAAGGAGTTCCCTCTTTCTGGTAGAAAAGGCAGACTTTTTGTTATATTCAGGCCTTGAACTGACTGGATCAGTCTCATTCACATTAGGAGGGTAAACCTATTCAAATGTTCTTATCCAGAAACACCCTCACAGACACACACAGAATAATGGCTGACCAAATGTCTGGATGCCCTGTGTCCATAAATGTAACTACTCGTGTGTGTGTGTGTGTGTGTGTGTGTGTGTGTGTGTGTATGTGTATACACCCCTCAGAAACTTGACACCATATGTATCTCCTTAAACCACACTTAATCTGCAAATAAAGACAATAACAAGGTCATAAATCTGCCTTACAATACAACTATGCTGTGCATAACCAAAAATGTACCAACCTCTTCCCCAGAAGAGAATGTAAACCCTTCAGTGATATTACTTTTCTCCTTGATATCCCATAAACTAAATATTGTCACATAAAATCAATGTTAAATACTATGACATAAGATCAATGCATAATACACAACACACTCACACACACACACACACACACACACACACACATCCATCCATAACAAAATAAAGAGAAAATACTCGTGACAACTACAGTCCTTGGTCACATGCTCATAACTGGCATTTGCAACTACCTCCTACTGGTTGAGCATGCCTGTTGTCTTCCACAAGCACCTCACATGCCTGTGATTCTTTACCGGGTGAGGTTAACTCCTGAAGGGTCTGGGTCATTCCCAATCCTGGCTGGGTGGGTGACCCATTCAACAGGGCACAGTACTTCTGAAGACATTCTAAAGGTTCTTCTGTGTTGCAGACACGCTCTTCCTTCCCTTCCCGGCCCCTCAGCAGTCAGGGTCAGTCACTCCAATAGCACCTAATGCCCTTCTTTGCCTGTTCAGTCAGAGGCACGCAAAGTGGCTGAGAGGCAGGTTTAACTACCAGTTCCACAGAATCATGCTTGTGAGTGAAGGTGAAAACATCCCACCCTTCAGAACTGAGAACTCTAGGCCAGCAGAGCATAAGTCATGGGGTCAAGAAACAAGAAGTTTGCTAGCGGGTCACTAGGATTACTGTTGAGTGGTGCCACTCTCGTTTCCGTCCCTTGACACGCAGGCATGTTGATCCTGGCTATGGAAGAAACAGCATCGTAACGGATACCGATGCAGGACACGTGCAGCCTTCTAGAGAATCCTGCTCCAGTCATGCAAAGAATTGCCATCTACCTGACACTGTAGCTGCACCTTTAAGAGGCCACTCCACCATCTTACTGAAGAATCTGCTTCAAGGCAGTGGGGAACAAGATAAGGCCAGGGAAGTCCCTCAGCTTGTGCTCGCTGCCACACTTCATTTGTGTGAATGAACTCCCTGATCAGAAGCTGTGCTGCGTGGAATACTGCCACAGTAGATGAGGCATTCTGTAGGTCCACAGATGTAATTTGGGCAGAAGTACTGTATGCAGGGAAGGCAAATCTGTATCTAAAATAATCATCTATTCCTATAAAAATAAAATACTGTTCCTTCCATGATAGAAGTGATCCAATGTAATCAATCTGTCACCAGGTGGCTGGCCGATTGCCCAGGGAATGAGGTCATTTCAAGGAATCGGTATTGGCCTCTCCTGCTGGAAGACTGGGCTCAACAATAATAACCAAGTTGACTATGGTAGGTCAGACAACACCCAGTTGGTGATGGGCCAGCACAGGTCACATCGTAGCTTGGTGGCCTCAGATACTCAACAATGGCTATTCCGGGTCAGCCCTGGAGAGTGGACGCCCATGTTGCTGGGCTCTCACATAGCCTCCATTCCTAGTACCACTGGACAACAGGATGAGGGTGAAAAAGGTTGAATGATGGCCAGAGACTGGGTCATCCTACGGACTTATTAAAATCCTCCTCTGCTGAGGTCACCTTTTGGGTGGGCATTCACATGGGACACAAATACCAGGTAGGATTGAAAACTAAAGTGAGTTTTTATTACAGTAAATGACACATTGTCATTAATTCCGCTTTCAAATACTCTCCCTTGCTTTGAATCCACTTATCTCATCATTCTTCCCACTTTTTGAAGCAGTTCTGGAACATATTTATCCCATCATTCTATCTACTTTCTGAGCAGTCTCTTTCATAATTGTCTTTAGTTGTACTGTCGTGGCTGACTCAAGGTCCTGAATCAAATCAAAATGCTTACCTTTCATGGTCATTTGAACTGTGGGAAAGAGCCACAAGTCGCACAGTGCTGGATCCAGTGAGTAAGTGGTAAGGACATACCATAACTTTTTATTTGACAAACTGCTATACCAGATACGACAAATGGCCTGGAGTACTATCATGATAGCAGATGAAACTGTGTGCTTATTTCTCAGGATATTTTCTATGTACGTCATTTCTTAAATGTTCTAATGAGCCCTTAAAATATTCAGACTTTAACCTCTCTGAATGAGTAAAAGATGGTAAAGATGTGAGGTGTGATGACAAAGTATGGTGAATGTTGCTGCAGGGTAACATTCAAAGGAAATGCAGGGATCTTCAATATGAGAAATGGGAACCTTAGTAACAGTGTTTCACAGATTTCAACGTGTTTAGTGCACTCACTCAGTTGTTAGCTATAGTTGAGAGGTGTGTTTTAAACTGTACCTCTAAATCCTCGATCACAAACAACACACCAACATGAAATGCTGTCAGTTTCATTGGCATTACTCAATCCTGCTTGCCACTTCAGATTCCAGCTTTTTAAGAAATACCATCATGGGTGAAGAAACTTGAATTCATGGTTATAATCCTGAGACCAGGGTTCAGAGTTCTCAATGGAAATCATCCAGGTCTCTCTGCGTGAAAAAAGTGTGTCCACCAAGATCCAACTTCAACTGATTGTTGATTGTGTTTATCAACCTTGATGGAATTGTGTGAGCTGAATTTATACCCAGATCACAGACTTTCCGATTTGTTCCAAGTCCCTGGCCATCTCACCAAATCAGTGGTCATACCCAGAATATAATCATATATCTGGCCATTTCTCCCTTCAAGCAAAGTAGCTTGGTGGCCTCAGGGAGCAATGCCCAAAATTCTGCCCACTGGGAGGATTTTCCTTAGTGATGTCCTTGAGGGATGCCCCAGAGATGGCCTATAGCACTCCAGGCATTCACATTGGGGTGTGGTTGAATATCATGCAGAGATAACAGAAAACCAGGCCTGAGTCTTTTCTTCCTCTGTCAACTGATTGCAAGAAACAGGTATAGGCTGAGAGAAAGAATAATGGTAGTATAATGGATGAGGAACAGGCGCATTTGAGTGACTTCTTAATATAACTTACTTGTGCCTACAGGGCCCACTCAGGGCTGACCATATACATACAACCTCCATTTGGTGATGGGATGCTTCTATGCATGCCCAAGTTCACAACTGGCAGCTCAGGTCAAATGGTAACCTGGTAGCATTCAGTATCTACTAAGGTCCAGTAGAAGACTAAGAGCTTTATCTCAAAAGGAGAGTAGTGAGCCACAGACGACAGTCAGATATTCCTCCAGAACCTAAGTGCCTATGTTGTGGGGTCCCCATAAGGGCCTGCCAAAGGCTCCGAACAGCTTCCCCAGGTGCCGCTGACCCTCTCTGTACCACTGGATCTGCAGGATCTTATGGCCCAAGCGGCACACCCAGCTGCACTGAGGCCTGCAGCAGAGACTTCTCCCATCCCGGCCCCACTCGAAACCGGCAGCTCTGCAAGTCACTCAGTATATAAACTACACTAACACACCCCACTGAGGAAGGTGTTACCTCAAAATCCAAATGGGCCAAACTCCTCGCGTCACTTTCCTGGCTGTAGGAGGGCCGCACATGCAAACTTGTCCTTCGCCTAGAAGGGCGACCTGGACACAAGCCACACCAGCGGCCTGTAGAGTCCACTGACAACTTTCAACCAGATGTATTTCCCACCTTCCCCAGGCAAATGTCTCGCCAGTAATCCAGTGCAGTTGCGACTTCTTGCCAACTGGGCGCAACACGCATCGTACCATCAAGTAACAGGCCAGTGTGAAATCTCACAGAATGAAAAGGCCATCAGCGTTCCTGCCAACTAAACTGTGATATACTGCAGTCCTGGAGAACTGACATACTCCTGGGATAGGACACTGAAAGTACGCTGCTGACCTTGCCAGGTGAAAGCAGGTAGCATCTAGTGTGCATTACTTACTGAGAGAGAGAATAAAGTACCTGCCGCATCAACAGCTGTGTAGCAGACACCAGGGGGTGAGTTTATTTGCGTCAAGCAATGAAACCACACCAGGTACGGCAGCTGCAATCGGATTCGCCATCTATTTAAATTCACAATAATCCTGTCATTCTCCAAGATCCACCGGTCTCTTCACATGCCAAGCAGCAGAGTTCACTAAGATGAGGTAGGAAATACCACCCCTGCATCCTTCAAACCCTTGTAGCAGAAATGCAGTATTGTTTTTAGTTTATAATTTCCCTAGGTAAAGGAAGTTGTAGTGGCCTTGTGTACCATAATAGTTTTCACTGCTTTAAACCAGGGAGTTAATGTGGGGATTTCCCAGCTGCTAAGTGTATCTATTCCAAATATGCATTCTAGAACTGGACAGGCTCAGAGCATACTAGGCCCACTGGGAGTCAGACATGAGCTAAACCTTCATTGGTTACTTGAACCTTGCAGGCTTTTATTCTGACAGGTAGACCACAGTGATGTTTTGGATCTCCTAGAATTAGTTCCAATTTAGAGACAGCATCTAGTAGTCCCCACAAGGTCTCATTAGTTGTTTTACCCAAATGGACAGTTACCCAGGTAAAAGGATGGAAAAGAGATAAACAAAAATTTTAGTAGTCTACTGGGATCCTTCCAGAAGGGGACCTGGCCTCCTTTTTATTCAAATGGTCTATAAACTTGTTCAAGTTAGAATGGACTGAGAGGCTGTGACTCTGTTTTAATGATTCAGGCTAAACTTTTGATCACCTCACCTAGAACTTTTCTGCAAATGGAGATCAAGTAAGAATTTAGCTGTCACATTGGAGGTATATAGTTCAGTGGTAAAGCAGTTGCCTAGCATGCATGAGGCTCCTGGTTCAATCCCTAGCACTACAAAAAAAAAAAAAAAATTAACTGTCTTCCTATCTATTCCACTTCTAGGAACATCACAAGTAGTCAATAACATAGGTTTGCACAAATCAGACTATTCTGATTGCTGCATTAATCCTGGTGTCCATTATGTTAACTAAACCCACCTTGCATTTCGAGGCGGAGTGCTGCCACTTGGCCCCATCACCCTGGGATCCAATTACTTCACTGCATTTAGTTTTCCCAATCCTGTGACTGCAGTACTCACTGTAAGGTTTTCCCACAGAGAAACGCAATCACAGAACTCTTTGAGGATTCTGGGGCCCCCCACCTAAATTTATTTCTTATGGTTATGGTGTAAAGGATATCTTCTGGACCCTTCCAGGATGTCTGGGTAGGTGTTAAATGATAAATCCATTCCAAGCCTTTCAACTCTTTCCTCCCTAAGCCTTTCCTCTGCATTAAACCAAAGTAAATCCGTCGTTAACTTACACACTTTGGATCATCTTTTGGTTCATTTTGGTCCATGCAACAAACTGCTAGAGCCCTCTCTAACTCCCTGAGCTGCAACATCAAATGCAGAATTTCTGCTCAGAGAGCCCGCATCAGTACATTTGACTTGATCTAACTTAATGTTCCTCTTCCCCTTATCCCACATTAGTAATATCCATTCCTATACAAGTTCCCCAGATTTCTCTCTGTGTAATTTGTGAAACTTAAGTAGCTCTTTTGGAGTGTGTACACCTCCCTGTGGGTCACATGTCATGCCTCACCTTAGAGGCCTGCTGAAGTTACAGGTCTAGAAGCAAAGAGGGATGATGAGAGTAGGTTCTTTGCGGAACTCAGCATTATCCCGCAAAAACACCTTCCTCGAGAAGGCCACTAAAAGCTTCCTCAGACAATGGAAGGAGGAGAGGCCACTCCAACCACAGGTGGGAAGGCCATGTTCAGGGGTTAAAAGGTTCATCAGAATGTGGGGGTTCAAGGCACCCAGTTTCAGGTAAGTCTTCACATGCATCCCTATTTCAACTTTAAGATACCATTCCTTCCCAAACAAGGGAATGGAAACAGCTTTTCTTTTATTTTTTTTTTAAGATACATACGATTTAATAGTAATTAAAGCCCAAACATATCAATTACTTGTTCCTGATTTTGAAGAAAAAGCTTTCATTTTTCCCACTTAATATTATATTGGCAGGAGACTGGTCATAAATGGCTATTATCAGATTATGGTACAAAGTCAAACATCCATTCATGATAAAAGCCCCGAAGATAGCAGGTATAGGAGGACTGTACCACAAGCCTTTCTTTAATAGTAGACACTCCATGCAGCTGAGAATTCATCTTGTGCTGTAATTCAGCCAGTCACAAAATAAGACTCTGGGTTTAATTTCCAACAATCTCACCCCCCCCCAGCTACAAGAAATAAGGGTCTACTTTAGGACACACACAGAGTCTTCAGATCATTTATATGGTGCTTCACCTAGGAATTTGAATCCTTAGGGTCATCCTTTTCTTTCCTCACATTAGCCAATGACATTACAAGCAATCAGATAATCTCATTCTATTTGTTAGTTTGCCCAAAATGGCCAAAAGCATCACACACACAATTAGTCAGAGTCTTGATTCTTTAAGTGGCTGATTCAGAACATCCAACAATGACATTCCGTGTATCCCTGTTCTCACATGAGACCATGGACTCGGTCAGTGTTCTTTTTACTACTGGAAATAAAATCATCAACATCTTTCAATCTAATTGGATTAGAAAGCGAATCCCAAAAACCCCAAACCTAATTCAGAAAACACATCCTTAAAATTCTGTTCCTCTAGAAGCATTTTTTACAAAATCTGCACTAATCAAGGTGATCCAGAAAAACAGAAGCAACAGAGTTTGTGTAGACATGTGGACAGACCTATTATCACTATGTGATCAGAGACAGACAGACAGACAGATGGACAGGCAGACAGACAGAGACAGAGTAAGTCCAGCATTATGGAAATCCCAAGAGCTGCAGTCAGAAGCTGGAGACCCGGGAGAACTGATAGTACAGGTTCTGGGCCAAAAGCCTGCAGGTTTAAAATCCCAGAGCAGATGTTTCAGCTTGAGTCAAAGGAAGGAAAAGACTCCCTTCATAGTTCAAGACAATCAGGCAAGCATGCTCTTCCTAGTAGAAGAGGCAGCCTTTTTGTGGATTCAGACACTCAAAAGACTGAAGGCTTGCCCCATTATGGAAGGCCATCTGCTGTCCTCTGCCTACCCATTCATGTTTGCTGCATCATCTATACTTGTACAGAAGACAAATCATACTCCTAAATATTAGTGCATAAAAGAATGTCAGCTCTTGTAACAAATGATAGAAAATCCTCCACGGAATGTTAAATACATTTGAGATAAAAGAAGGAATCAAATTCACAATGCAGTGACAAAACATATGAAGTAAAAACCGTTCTGGAAAAGAAACGGAATTCCACATATGAAAATAGAATATACAGGTAATAAAATTAAAAACTCAAGGATGCATTGATCAGTACACTTGATGAAGCAAATGTCAGGAAAAAAATAATCAAAAATGACTCAAAGAGATAGACAGGAAATCTCGGATGATGGATTGAGCAACTCCAGTAGGTATTCAATAGGAGCAACAGTGAGAAACAGAAGTAATAAAACCAAATCTAAGTACTCACACAAATGGCAGTGCATTATCCAGAACTGAAAATAGATCCCATACTGAAAAAAGTATGTCAAGTACTAGGCAAAATAAGTAAGAGCAAGTCCATTTCTGTAAATATCATACTGCAACTCCATAAAGTAACACACAACACAATCTCTTAGGGCAAGAAAGTCCAAACTGTTCTCGGAGACTAACAATAAAAATAAAAGAGTGTAATAAACAGCTGCCACTTCTTTGCTGTTAACTCTGTGCAAGGACCTGTACTAAAGATACGTTACAATTACAATCGCAACTGCTTATCTTTATTTTTAATTTTAGCCTTCTTAACAGCTTCTGAGAATATTATTTTACAGATGAAAAACAGGCTCAGCGTTCAAGAAAGTTAAACAAGTTCCCACATTTGAAATTCAAATTCAGATCAGACTCTAAATCCTAGAACCTTATTCATACTACTACTAACAACCCTGAAATACCTGGAATTAGTGTCTTCATCTAGAATGCGAGGCTAAGATTTATGTAGACACAGGCTCTAAAATATCCTTCCTAGGACATCAAGTCAATAAGCAGCAAATCTAGGTCTATTACCAAAGCAGTAATGACTCTCTCATCAGCAGGTGTTGGTGTCTCCATCTGTAAAAACATGGCCAATAGGAACTGTTCTCCTTGTTCCTCTAAGACCCCACCTCCTTAGGAGTCTGTCACACTCACTAGGCAAAACTCCACTCTTTCTTCCTCAATCTCTTGTTCACATTCTCTGTTCCTAATCCCAGGCAGCCGAGATAGGCCAAGGGAAATTCTGGAGCCAAGTGTTGCTTCTACAAATAAAGATGATCTGATTTCAAATGCATCATCAGAACTGCCTGGCAATCCTATGAAACCTGCCAGGCCACTGTTTCTCTCAAGTAATTTTAAATTGTGACTGAATCATTCACCTGTCTCATTTCAGTGAATTCACCAGTGACATCCCAGATCCCTAAATTATGAACGCTTTTCAGACATTTACCTTCCTTGGACTTACTGTAGTATTTTTTGGGGGTGAACAGGCAGTTAATGGAATTCATACTGCCCTAGTTGCTCAAGACACAACGGAAGAGTCATCTCACATGCCTTTTAGGCCCTCCAATCAATAAATAAATTCTATCTCTTCTGTCACATCCATTTCCTTTATCCCTCTGTGCTGCCTCACCTAGCTCTGTATAGTCCCTGACGTTAACCATCACATTAGTTTCCCTGCTGCCTTTCTACCCATGGTCTCATTCCCTACTCCACTTTATTGTCCACCAGAACACAATCTACCAGAATGATCTTTTAGAATTCAAATCTGGTCAGATTCAAACCCTTGTAACTGTACAGGTCCCCGTATCCCAAAAGCAAACCGTAATTCTTCAGGAAGCCATACAAGGCCTTTAGTATTCCACCTAATCTCTTGCCATGCACCCGCCCTATCGCCGACATGTAGTTTGCTTTTTTGTGTCCCTACATGCAGCCTCTACCTAGAATGCTGGCCTAGAATACTCGACCCAAGCATTCCTCCTGGAGGAGTCCCCAGTGCTCTTATCTCCCCACTCCCATCACAAGTTACACACAGTTCTGTTCTGCAACACCCCATTCTACTAAGTTGCATAAACTACTCTCTTCATCTATCAATTCTTTGGGAACTAAATTTTTGTCTTTTTCTCTTTGTATCTCCAACAATTGATTAACAGTGCAGCCATGCACAAGTACTCCCTAAATGAGCAAATGATGACTGGATGGCTCATGAACCTTGGTTAGAACATTGTTGAGTGGCTCAAGCGCAAAAATTCCTTTAAGGTGAATGTTGGCTGTTGTTGAGGCGGAATGCGAGACAATCCCTGGCACTAAAGGTTTTCAAAGTGTCATTTTGTGCCTATGCACTGAATAGACAAACTTTTCTATGGTGATTCTTCCAGCTCTGCTTATTTATTTTGTTTTGTTTTGCCCTGTTTTGGACTTACCTGCTATTTGCCTTTCATTCTCAAAAGCTAAGACATATAAGCAATGGTCATATTTCAATTCTGTCCATTTCCTTGTTAAGTTTTCCAAGTTTCTGTGACCTGCAGGAAGGACAGAGCATGACACTTGCTATTTGCCATAACAGTACCTAAGATCAAAACCACCTTACACCTGATGGCTGCACTCATCCTACTTCAAGGCCAGAGACCCAAGGGAGAAGAGCCTGGAGCAAAGCAAAGGTCACTTCGCTAAGACAAGCAAGCCTCAGAGTGTGAAAAATGTCACATAATTTGAGTATTACATGCCAGATGGAATTATCAGTAAGTATTAATAATGAACATATTTGTATTTATATATTGATTTGATAAAGGATGGTCTAAAAAAAGACTTAACTATGCTTTCATCTCATAAACCAAAATTTAGACCTATGCCATGTTTTTCCTTTGCTTTGCTGTACTTTCCTAAATTGAATGAATCGGTTACATTCTTCAAACAATAGCCAGAACAGGGCTGGGATGTGGCTCAGTGGCGTGGCACCTGCCTGGCAAGCGCGAGGCCCTGGGTTCACTTCCTGGTACCAAAAAAGACTCAAATAAGAAAAGACCAAAAAAAAAAAAAGCCCCTAAAAAAAAAAATAGCCAGAACACATCAACTGCTTATTTTAAAAGAAACTCCCCAATGGGGTAAAGTAGATGTCACATAAGGACCTGGTTTCTAAATATAAATTTAATATAAGCATTGTAGGCAAAGTCAAAATTATTAAAAAGAAATTTACTTCAGAATATTTAGACACAAAAAGGTCACTTTCAGTTTCTATATATTTCAACAAAAGAAAAAAAAAATAAACTGACATTTTTAATTCTATCTGAACCCATTATATTAACAAGATATGATATATAATGAGGACTATATCAGTCTCATGCTCATAGGTGGGGAGTTTCGAAGGTGGCTGGATTAGGGCGTGTGAATGTGGACTAAAGGTGTGATACTGGGATCAAGGGTGTGGATGATGGAAGCCCCACACTGGGTGTGGGTGGCACCAATCAGTCAGACAGTAGCCTGGATAGAATATAAAGGGACAGAAAGAAAGAGGCTCACTGCTGCTGCTTGCCTCTGCTGCTTTCTGCCTGCCCTACCATGGACTAGTTCTCCTCTGTGATGCCCCTCTGCATGCCACCCTGCCTTGGAGCCAGCCGACTATGGACTGAAATCTCGACAAACTGCGAGCTAAAATAAACCTTTCCTCCTTTGACTTTGGGCGTTGGTTGTATTTTGTCTCTGCAACAAGAAAAGTAACTTAGATCGGCACAAACATTCAGACAGGAAAACATGGAGCTCCTTTGGCAAGATAAAATAACACGCCTAGCACAGTCTACCAATCTATCCAATAAATTTCACTAAAACTTCACTGAAGGGAGAAGAGAAAGGAGAGGAGGATAAGGAAGAGAGAGGGGAGGAGGGCACAGGAGGGGAATGAAGGAGAGGGGAAAAGGTATGTTCAGCCATACCCTACAAAACCTAAACACCTAAGAGAAAACTGCTACATAACAAAAGACCAGGATTTTAAAACTACTTAAATACGCAATCAAAATTAACAAAATTATGATGAATGTGCCAGAAATCATAAAACATATATCCAGGAGTCATGCAACAAAAGATGGGAAGATAATTAAGGATTTGATTAAGGAGGCAAGAAGAAACTTCACATGCAGGGCAGGAAATGACTGTAAGGCAACTGTCACTTATATCGGAATTACTGAGTGAGTATATCTATTTATGCTGTTTGTTAGGCAGTGAGGGAAATAATTCTTCGTGGGACTCTCTCAGAGAGGAGAAGCATATTTTGGAGACAGAAGCACTGCTCACCCTTTTTTCCTATTTTTTTCAAGGATGTTTGCAGAGTGAAGAGCTTTAGAAAATAAAGAGAAATTATATTCCCTCTGGAATAAGTTTGCGTACTCTCCATTATAAAAGATTTGGGTTCCCTAAACTGAAGGCTCTTCTCCTGCAACACGAATCACCAGAGTTAACATTCTTTTTCTTTCTTTTTTTCTTTTTGGTGATACTAGGGATTTAACCCAGGACCTACATCCTCAGCCCTCATTTTATTTTTTATTTTCAGATAGGTTCTTACTAAGTTGCTAAATTGCCTAGGCTAGGCTTGAACATGTGATCCTTCTGCTTCAGTCTCCCAGAGTTCCACACTTTAGGTATGTCCCACCATGCCCAGCTCAGAGTTGAGACTCTTAACCACTGTACTATATTGCTTCCTACATTATAGTGATTAAAACAAACAAACCAACACCTAGCCATAAGGTTCCACAGCTAGTATATGCAAGAATCATCTAGTACCCTATATCACTAAAAGAATCAGGCCTGATGAAAGAAATATCTGATTCGGTTCTGGAGCAGCAAGATAAGCCTAGAACATCTTGTCACACCCAGAAGTAAGAAAGCTATCCAAATACACTGGAGTTCTATTTGAAGGACTCTTAAGCAACATAAATAGGCTCCCACGTACCAAATTTGAACATCAGTGAAGAAACTGTAATGAATTAATGCACATGAAATGTGTTCAGCACAGTACTTTAAAAATTTTTTCACTTTATAGGATGCTAGATTTTATGGACTGAATCCTCTCCTCACCCTCTCCAAAAAATTCATATATTCAAATCTTCAGCCCCTTCTGAATATGACTGCTATTTACAGCAAAAGCTTTTACAGAGATAAGCTAAAACAAGCTCATCCAATATGACCTGTATCCAAATAAGAAAAGGAGATTAGGACACAGACACACAGACTCAGGCACAACCTGGGAAGGCAAAGGGAAAGCAGATGCTGCCAACCACCCAGTGGTAAAGGCCTCAGAAGAAACCTTCATTTCACACTTCCAGGCGCCAGAACGCTGTGACAACGAATTTCTCCTGTGGAGTTTGCTATGGCAACGGTAGCAAGCGAAAATACTAGGAAACCGGCTCCTTAATTTGAAAATGATAAAAGAATCAAGCAATTATTTCATCTTTTCTATGGTCTGTGACTTAGGAAAGCCAAATAGCTGATAAGAGGAAATTCCTTTTGTTTTTTAGTCAGTTAGGAAGGATGACAGCATTAGAACATCACTCTCTGCAGCCCTTAATGGATTAACAGATCTACACAACAAGCAGGACTGGCTGAAAACATCACAAAAAGAGAGATGACCAGATATTACGTACCTTCTGATGCAAAACCAAACACTACCTTTGAAGTTTTCTTCAGGGAACAAATGAACCTAATTTGAACCAAAACTGTAGATTTAACTACCACTTTACAGGAGACATAAGAACCTAATAGATAATACTGTAAGGCTGCAATCAATAAAATCCAGATGTAAGAAACCATCTAAGACAAACAGATCTGATGTTTTCAACAACAAAAGATCCATGAAAAAATGACAAATGAAAAGAAATGGCAAAGAATACAATCTCAATGTACTGACCTTATTTAGCGTCAAATAAATTCAAATAAATTGCAATACAGAAATAGAGATAAGAGAAATGGAAACATTGACTAGATATCTTTAATATTGAGGAACTACTGCATTTTTATGGGATCACTTATGGTAGATTTTCTGTGTAGAGACCTTATCTTTTAATCACAGATATATTCAATAATACTTACAAGTGAAATAAACATGGTATCCAGGATTAGCTTCAAAATAATTCGGGGGAAAGAAAGAGGACAAAAGGATGGGAATACTGTATATGAAATAAGACTAACCATCTACTGACAATTACTAAAGCTAAATAGATGATCTTTATGTGATGTTCATATTACTCTATTTTTATATTTCTGTTGCAAAAAGTTTAAAATGTCATGCAGGGTGCTTGTTAAAAATGCACAGTCTAGTTTGGGATTTAGCTCAGTGGTAGAGCGCTTGCCTAGCAAGTGCAAGGCCCTGAGTTTGATCCCCAGCACCGCTCCAAAAAAAGAAGTTCCATAAAAATGCACAGTGTAAATTGGGTGTAGTGGTACACACCTATAATCCCAACTACTCCTGAGGCTGAGGCAGGAGGACTCCAAGTTTGAGGCCAACCTGGGCATTTTAGCAAAACTCTCGAAATAAAAAACAAAAAGGGCTGGATAAAAAGGGTAGTAGAACATCACTGGGCGCAATACCCAGGAAGTGGGGAAACAAAACAAAACAAAACAGTTTAGGCCTCACTTCTTCCCCACAGATCCTGATTCGAAGGGTTTGGAGCAGGATGTAGAGACATGGATTTTAGCCCTCTCAGCTGTCCTTGTAACACAGATGGGGGAGGAGTACCAGCCCAGAGGTCACACAGCAGAGGGTGACAAGCTTCAGGACTAGGAAATGCCTGCACCAACAGCACCCACGGGCTGCAGAGCTCCTGCCCAGGCCACACTGACCAGTCTGTCATCTCTAGGGTAGTAAGGAAAGGACCAGGGATTGGATCTACCACTGCCTACTCAAAAAGGCATAAAAAGGTTAACCCAGTTTTTCCCTTAAAACCAATAACAGTGTCTAATGTCTCTTTAGGGGTCTCCCATCAGACTTCAGTACAAAGGCAGCTCTGAGATGCACTTGGTTCGTACTTAGTGGAGAGAAAATAAAACTAACCAAGGAGTGCTCTTGTAGGTAGATAGGATAAGGAGAAGAAAATGTGATCATTATTCTAAATACTCAGAAACACACAACCTGACAATTACCACAGGAGCCAGCAGACAATATCAGAAAAGTTTTAATATCCTCATTCAATATCCAAAGATGTCTGTGAAAAAGGTACAAACAGCCATAACAAGAGAAGAATTTAAGGTAAAAAGATAATAGGATAATGTAAAAAGAGAATAAGTGAAATAAGAAGGAAAACTAACATTGCAGTAAGGTAATTTAAGTTCACAGTAAGAGCATTTAAGTCCACAGTGAGAGACAAAACTGACACAATAAAGAGCAGAGAGACAATCTACATGGTAGACAAATTTGAGATGCTTTTTCAGATTGTAGAATTAAAAATATTTACCATCAAAACACTGTGGATGGGAGACATCAAAGAAATGACAGTTCGTATAACAAAAAACAGCCCTTCCATCCCCCACGGAAGGCAAGAATACATTAGAAACAATAAAAATAAGAAGGCAAAACTACGTCCAAACTTATGGGTTACGACAGTCATTATTAATGAATGTAACTCCCCTTTCTCAAAGATAGTATGTCTCAGCGTAAGGGGGGAGAATAGATAGCATCTTTCAAAATAGCCAGATCAGATATACACCAAGCAAACAAAAACCCAAAGGAGGAGGAGGAATATTAATACAACATAAAGTATAACTCAAGGCACAAGGATTAAGTGAAATTAGAATTAAGATGGAACAATCATAAAGTTTTGTGTCAAGTATCATTGTATTGAAAATCTTAAAAAACCAAAACAGGAAGCAAAAATTATTAAAAGTCCATGAAAACCACCAAAATCTTCCAGATTTAGAAGAGCACAGCTCTCTGCCTAACTTATTCCATATGAAAAACTTACAAAGCACAGAGGATTAAAATTATATCATTGATAAAGTCCAAGGGTTTGTATCAGGCTTCATACTCACATATTAAAAATATCTTCCCTTTAAGCATCCATAGAGCATTTATAAAAATTAATAATATATAATGCCACAAATAAAATCCCAGATAGTTCCAAACAAACATAAACTGCATAAAGCCAGATCTCAATTTCCAAAGTAATATAATTAGAAACTAGTTTCAAATAAAAAATATTAGAAACTTAAAAATACTAGCCTAAGTAATTCATGGGTCAATGGAAATCTGCAATTATAGGTTATTGTAAAAAGAACAAGATTGCTACTTATCAATACTTAGGAAACAGAATCAGATGCACTCAAAAGAAAAAGTATAGCCTTATGCCTTTCATTACTAACAAACAAAATTTCTCCGGCCTACTTGCTGATATCTATGACTTATCCAAAAGATGGGCAAGGTAGAGATTTTTCATTCATGGTAAGAAATTAAAGGACTTAAAGCACAATTCTCTAGCCTGTGATAATTTGCTTCAAATAAAAATAAAAATTTTATTTAACAAAAGATAACACGCTTCAGAATAAACCAGTTTCAGGCCACCTGCACCCAGCTGATGAACTGATAACATTAACCAACACCACATGTGCCCGTGTTTTTACAGGGCACAGTGGGGAAGCAGGTAATAGGGACAGAAAGTCAGAAGTTTAGAAGGGTTCAACAGGCAGGCACTAGGGACACACAAAACAGTTTAGTACGTACTTTTCTTTCTTGGCATAATTACTGTAACTAACAAAGCATTAACTGAAGTTATATAGTATGGAGAGCATGTATCAGAAGAAAGTTTGATTTTACATCAGGTACACAGGAAAAATTAACTCTCCAATTGCTTATAAGGACTGTGCTTAATGACAGTGATAATCAAGAAGAAAGCAAACATCTAGGTTTGTGACCTACAGTGATAACAGTTTTCTTAAGAGAAATAAGCCCTGCATGCAGAGATTCTGAAAGAGTTTTCACACAAAATTGAAGGCTAACACTTCATTTAATGACTTTCAGGAACAACCACCACTCCTCCAGTCCCTGAGAATCCTAGGGGCCAGGAATAGCAGGCTGGCACTGCCCATTTCCCTAGGAGCACAAGGAGCTCCAGACAGGCCCAAGACCCACATGAGGAGCAAAGGTACAAGTCAGGATTCCCACCCCAGATCCCAGTATGTTATAAACATTAAGAGGAACCATAAAGCATAGGATTAGGTCACAAGGCAGGTGAACCACAGCCCCTGGCTAATGCTAACAGGCCACGCAGCCAGGGGCAATCTCACTGGTTCATAAAGGTGCTCCATCACTAAGGGCTGTCTTTGTGCTAGGCTCTGTGCTTAGACGCTAGAAGACCAGAGTTCTCGACTTTCAGAAAATATGGACAAAAATATTATTCATTTCAAAAGGCTTAGGAGGGGGGATAAGTAAATGCTTGAAATGCAACTTTTAAGAAAAAAAGAATTTACCTGAATGCCATTCCCTCCTATTAAATTATGTTCAGGTCGTACATAGCAAAGTTTAGAACCCATGCTCGAATTTACTCATTTCATGTTCTTGAAACTGTGTCTGCAGAATATTTCATATTTTCAGGATTAAAAATATTACTCTGCTTTGAGAGTATGACCAGCCTAAAATTTTAAAATCATGTTTTCATGATAAGTACTGTACTGTTCAGATAGTCAAGGAAAAATGTAACAGATGCAAATAAAATTTAAAGGTGTTCAATTTCTAAGGGCTCAATGGCCTACACAAAATAAAGAAAATAGCAAAGCATCCCAGAGAGGGTAGGAGCATCAGGGATGGGAGGCTGACTCTCTACCATCTCGGGGCAGCAGGGTACTCGGCAGGAGGCACAGTCCTCCCTGGTAGAACAAAGACGACTCTTCACTGGACCAGACCACAGGAGAGAACCCAGCTCAGGCCTGGAGTTGTGACGGGGCTGGAGAGGCCAACATGGCACCGTGCAATCACTCTCTCCCAGAGGATCGTAACGGATCCACAGATATCCAAACGCATGAAATAATCACATTTGTGCTTCTTGGAAAGGAGACACTTTGATTACTAACATCAGTTAACTTAAAGAATATTAACCCAAAAAGAGAGCCACACCTGTAAAATGTAGAAGGACAGTAAGTTAAAGTGAGTAAGTACTACTTTTAAAGCGCACAGCAAATTTAAGCATTTTAATAATAATGCAAACACAGTTCCTGGGCTTGGAAGAACTGAATCAAAAGTATAATTAATTTCAAAAAAGGAGATTCTTTCCCAAGGAGACTTGCCACTGTGAGAAAGAAGGTAAGCTTCAATGTAGAAAATGTTACACGAAGCAGACACATGAACACTGCAGATGTTCCTGAGAATTAACGTGGACGGGAAGAGAGAGCAGCATTACCGCACTTGAGCTGTAAGAAGAACCAGAAAAGCAGCCACATCATCTCACTGCATGAACTGCCTTACTCACAGTCTACTGTCACTCACACTGTAACTATCCACTCCTGGAGCAGAGAGCTCCAAGAAACAACCCTGCTTTTGTTTTTGTACCATTTACACACACACACACACACACACACACACACACACACAAACACAGTGTCCCTCTCAAATTTCCATAAATAAAATGTCCAGTAATTAATTCTATTTCACAGTAATACTAATGATTACTTCTATAGCTAACACCTACACAGCCTTAAAATGTATTCTACACATTGTGTAGATATTAAATAATGGATCTACATAAACAACCCTACAAGGCTTCAAGTGCTATTATTAATCCCCATTCTACACATGGGGACTCAGAGTAGCAACACTTGTACCAAGCTGCCTGTGTGCACACCTGCGCCACACAAAAGTGGCCCAGAGCACAGAGGCCTGATGTGCCCTCAAGGGGCTGAGATGAAGGCAGAAGACCTAACAATGGGCAAGTGCACACTGGACGCTCGGTCTTTGGTATCACCAGCTTGCCCACGTCAGCCACCCAGGAGGCAAATTCTACCTCTGCTGAAGAATAGGATCAGAACAGGACACATTCCCATTCAATTTATTAATTGATGGATTACATATTGGCAATTTTATTGAGTATATGACCCAAATTCTGTCTTAAAATTTTATCTCACTGCTCTAAAAATTTCAGGCACTTAAGGCATATTTGCAGCAGTTCATCGAAGCAACATCACTTTGTATAACTTATCTGTGAAGTGGGCACATTTTTTTTAATGAAGTAGGGCAAAGATTAAAGCATGAAATTCCAAACATAGTGTCTGTCTGGGAAAAGAACTTATCTGGGAGCAAATCTGTGGTGGGATGAGACAAGACTAGGGAGGAAGCTCAGAGAAACCACATAAGAGCTTACGTATGGGCAAGGTGGAGAGATAGCCTAATCTTCTGGTTGAGTAGGGGAGAGGCCACATGGACAGAGGTGGGAGCTAAGGGTAAGAAGTGACTCAGCGCTCCCACTCCCTATTGGTAATCACCCCAGAGAGCCCCAGAGAGTGAAGTGGGAGGAGGCCCAGAAGCAATTACAGAAGTCCCTCCTTCCCACCATTGTTACTCCCAGTACTAGGACTCCAGGCAACCCTAAATACAGGCGACAGGGCAGACAGGAGTCATGAGGGAGGTCAGGTGAACGGTCAGGCACAGCGGGGACACCTTGAAAATATGTGGCCACTAAGGCAAACACGGAGTGTAAAAATCAACCTAGGCAGGCAGCACAGGTAAAACAAAAGTCCCCCTTTTAGGAGAGGGATGACGTGAGCAAGCCCACAGACAAATGGGGAAAAGAGGCACAGGAAAGGGCACAAAATAAGTAGAGCTAGGTCAAACAGGAAGTCTTTGGTATCAAGAATGCAGATGGAAGGGCCAACCTACTTCACACCACCTGTCTTATTCTCTTACTCAGAATGGTCCCAGCTCCTTCTGTTCCTAGAACACACCAAACAGGCCTTTGGCCACCTTGAGCCCTCTGAACCTGGAGTCTCTTGCTCCGCCTCACAGCAGTCTTCTCCAGCCTCTTTAGGTTTCGAAACATTCCCTTCAGAGAAGCTTCTCTGTCATTGTTACTCTTCTGTGATAGCTCACTGTGCTATCAACTTGAATGGACTGAGAAATGCCTCTTCCACTAGTGGAGCACAGTTCTGGGGATACCTGAGGATGACTGACATGTAGGCCAGAAACTGACTAGGAAAGATCCACCCTGGATGTGGATGGCACCAACCAATAGGCTTGTGGCCCGGATGAAACAAAAAGGGAAGGAAGAAGGAAACCTACCCTTCACCATCACCTTTGGACACTTGTCTCCAGTTCCTTCGAGTTTGACAAGACTCATACCCAACTCTGCAGTGAGCTCCAGACCTTCGACTTTCAGCTGGATCCCCTAGTTCTCCAGTGCGCAGACAGCCCTTTTGCATTCCTCCACCCCAATTCTGCACAAAGCCTCTGTAAGCCCACCTCGAAGCCTTTTATAGGTACTAAATCTACTCCTCTGGTGAACCCTAATCGATACACTTCCCATCACCAGCTTGTCACTCAACAGTGCCTCTCAAACTACCTGTCACGAAGCCCCTGCCCTTCTTGCATTCCCAATCTACCACAGAGCTATACTTTTGTAAAAATACAGGAAAAATGATTTTCTTTTAACAATGCAATTATTTAAGCAATACAAAATAAAAAGAAATTTTTTCATGAGCAGCATCAACAGTCAAAACTTTCCCTATCACATTACAATGAGAGCATCTCACTTTGTGTGTCTGTCATTGCAAGCCGCTGAGAACCAGCACAACTGTCAGCAGATCAGGCTGTGACACTGCTCGGTTTGCACTAAGCACATTCCTGTCAGAGCACCTGGCACACACTACAATCGCTGCTGATCTATTATTCATCTGTACCTGACCCTGTTCTGGGCACAGGAGCTGCAGTGATGGGCAAGGCACACAGGCATAATCTGATTCATTATGGCACCTCTCAAGTTCGTGTGCACCATTCTTTGTTCCTAAAAATATTGTATTCATTTTCCTATATGTTCTTTGTATTGTATAAGTACCAAATATTTGGACCAAAAAATCCCTTCCAATAATGTGGAAGAATTAAACATCTTCAGCCAGCATCTGGAGTCACACCATGACCACCATTATACTCATTTTCCACACTAAACAGCCACCACGTGCTGAGTCCATCCTGCTGGCATGATTCTCTCGGCTCACATCCTCACCCACATCCCAGATCAGTAGTGAAAACACTCAGAATTTCTCCTAAGATACAATTGATGCCCCAGCTTTGTCACCCCAGGGCCAAGATGATGTTACCCTAACAAGTAGATAACCCAAACTTCCATAAGCCTCCACAGCTGAAAAATGAGGTCCCATTCAAAATACACTGGCCCCAAGTATGTAAATACAATATCTGGGGCTGCGCACTCACACTCTTTCCACTCCGGTTCAATCAACTCACCATCTCCCTGAAATTCTTCAAATGGTTACTATTCCTGATTTACAGATGAGAAAACTCAGAACCAGACATGGTTAGTAATGATTTAAAGATGAATAAATTAAGACTTTTGTGTTATAATTTTATTCTATTTAAACAGTGTTAAATTCTTAACAGAGTCCCAAGCTTGGTTAAGTTGCCAGTAACCCAGCTGCAAAGTCAAAGCCGGCAGGCAGTTCTAAGACAGCCAACCAGCGTTGGGAAGTGATGAACTTTTGCCATGTGAAAACCATCTGTGCACACAGACAGCACATGAAGGGGACATGAGAAAATGAAAGCTACTTATTTCCAAAACTTACAAGGACTACCATAATATTTTTGAGTACAATATTATTAGAATATTGTCTGTGTAGCAATTTTAAAAAATCACTAAAGATGTTCATGTTATTGCAACCCAGGATCAAGCCTGTTTCTTAGAAACAGCAAAAGTGCCAATTAAAGGAACCTGGCAGAAGTCCACCTATTCAGTTTAGTCGACTCCCAGAATAAGGCTGCAGGCACCGTTTAGAGACTTCCATTAAGACGCCTGAACATCTGAAACAACCTGCGTGGAGGGAGAACCTGCAACAAGCCCCATAGTTACTTCCACAGAAACAGTGTGTCGGCCTTCTTGCAATAAATTAAACATGCTAAGAGAACTTCGTCTCTAACTCTGGTGTCCCTTCCAGCTGCCTTCAAGCATTTGCCCTAATACACACTGAAGACCATTGTTTACGTTTAGTAATTTAAAGAAAAAATCCATTCTGTCAAGCAAGTTCTAGAAACCACACAACTGCCTACACGGTTTCATTTCTCAAACTCCAGCTAATGAACATGAGGACTAAAATTATTGGGTAAACATATACTAAGTTTCTCTATTTGTTGGCATTTAAAGCCAAATAGGCACCTAAAAAGTCCAAGAGTTTTTATTTCAATATTTGCCACCTTCCACAAGAAAGTGATTTATATGCCTATGTATAATCTATATAATCCCAGCACTCTGGAAGGCTGCAGCAGGAAGATTCCAAATTTGAGCCCAGTTTGGACAGCTCAGCCACTTAGCAAGCCTTGTCCCAAAAAAAAAAAAAAAAAAAAAAAAAAAAAAGAGAGAGAGAGAAAAAGGGCTGGGGAGGCAGCTTCAGGCAAAGACCCTGGGTTCAATTCCAAAACTTTAATAATAACTACAATAATATATAATTATATGTGATAGATTTGATAATTTCAATTACAAGTGAAGTCTACCATTAGATATTAGTGACACCCTATGTTTAAAAACAATAAATGCTTTACAAACTTTGCCAGATCATTAAAACATCTTAAATGCTCTGTTCTCCAAGCACTCAGACTCTGTGTTTTACTCTATACCTTCTCTGCTTTAAAGACTTTGCAGTAACATCACTTGGGGCCAGAGGTATTCTTCATTCATCACTCAAGTTCACCGAAGAAATAGAGGACAAGCCCATTTCCGGAATAGGTCCTTTCTGCAGTAGGCAGCAAGAAGCAGCCCTGCTGGTCAGCTAATGAAGCAGTACTGCCTCGGGCCAAGGAGGAGCCTGTCTCTGTCTTCACTCTGCTCACCTCCACCCTGCTGTTTTAGGAGGAAGTCACAGTGCCTACAAGGCCTGTGACATGCTTGGGAAATGTTTCATTCTTTCCCTTATCACCTGACCATTGTTCATACTTCTGCCCATTTGATTTACCTGTGGCCCCACTAATGACAGTCAAGAGATTGACTCTCATCCAAATAGACCTAAACTCCTCCTTGGACAGGTACCAAGCTGCTAGACAAAAAGTACAATGGAAGATGCACAAATCTTGTCACAGTGTTCCACGAAGAAAAACATTTACATCATGAGCAAAGTGGCACTTGCTAGGCAGTGTTTTCCAATCCACTAGGGGCCCGACCCTGTCGGTGGGTACCACTGCTCTGCCATTTTCCAGAAGAGAATGCTGAGGCTTAAACAAAGTTAAGAAAGCTCCACATAAGATAGCATGTCAAACATAACACAGTAGAAATTTAAACCCAGGGCTGTGACTTTTTTTTACCTTTCTTTTACTATAATGGACAACATAAAACGGCATCCACTTTAGAAGAGAATGAGCAAAGGTTTCCAAGCTCAGTTGCTTTATTCAAAAGGACTCTTGTTAAAAGGGTTTTCACTATGGTCAATTACTAAAGAACAGAAAATTGTACATTCAAAGCAAAATTCTCATTTCAGAATCACTATTCAAATCTTGCTTCTGAAACAATACCCACAAGAAATTTGTCCAGGAAAGCAAAAAGGTAAAGCAGGCTCCTCTGCCCAAGTTTGGCTGAGGACAGAAACAATTAGCACCTAACTCAGGCCCACTTAAACAGTCAACAGTCAATTCCCCATCCTAACAGGCTGGCTCTCCACACTAACAGCTTTCCACATTCTTGGAGGCAAAACATTCATTTTCACCAAGGAAGGAGACTTTCAAATTTGGCAGCAAAGGCTCCAGGACTGGAAACAATTGGAGTACGGATCTGGCTATTCCACTTAAATGTCCAGAATTCTCTCCTCAGATACCAAATCCAATTTTGCTCAAACCCACCAATGGTCAAGTAATTTCAGCCTTTCTACTTAACACCTTACTTCCAAAACCAAAGTTGCCTTAAAAAGCAGAATCAGTAACTGCCTTAGTCTCTCCAGGAACCTAATCTGAGTTACCCGAAATCACACTATGCTGGTCACATAAGCAACTTCCACCTTTACAATAGATTTGAAAAAAAAAAGCTATTTTGATATGGATTGATTCATCCTTGAGTCGAGAAAAAAGAGTAAGAGGTTTTAATTCCTACTCTTTCCAGCAATGGAATAATTCCCAGGAAATTTCAATGCTAAAAAATTGACAGTGCTTGGTATGGTGGTGCGTGCCTATAATCCCAGCACTCTGGCAGCCTGAGGCAAGAAGACTACAAGTTTGAGCACAGCCTGGATAACTTAGTGAGACGATGTCTCAAAATAAAAAAAAAAAAAAAAATTAAAAAAGAAAAAAGGGCTGGGATGTAGCTCAGTGTGAAGGCCCTGGGGAGAGCAGGGGGCAGAGATGGAGGAGAAAAGGGAAAAGAAGGACAGAGAGAATCATTGCCTCATCTACAATGGCTGAGGTTTCCCAGGAAGGGCTAGGCTGTGTGATGGTATGAAGATGACAAGTCTGGTTCTCAAGGAGTTCAACATCCACTCACAAGGGTGAGCCACTAATGGTTTAATTGCAACTCACAGGCTGTACGGTGGGCAAAGGCATACCTGTTCAAGGAGGGACGAGGAGGCCTTCAAGGACATGAAACTGAACTGGCTTATGACAAAGGAGGACAGAGTGACAGGCAATGCCTTGGGCAGAAGGGTGACACAGTCAGAAGCAACAACGTGGGTAAGAGTGAAGTCAACTGCCCACGATGTCCAAAGTCTGTAATACTGGAAGACACACACCTGGGATGATAGTGTGACAGGGCTGGGCTGCTGAGTTGAAGAATTTTACTTAAAATAGAAGCATGTTGCTCTACAACAGTGGTGGTAAATCTACAGCACGTGTGCCACAGTAGGCTGTTTGTATTACTGACAGCTCTAAAAGATTCATATCTCTGCTCTGTGAGAACAAATCTCATAGTTATATGAATTGGTGGAGAAGACTGAATGCAGTAATATCCAATGAGCCTGCAAAACCCAAATGTGGTTAATGAAAACAAGACAGGAAAGGGACAGGCCTCATACAAAAAAACTGTTCTGAGGGGGATAAGGAGCAGAAAAGCACTCAGAGAAAACCAATGTTTGGAGCCTGAGTAACAGAAAATAAGTCGAGTTGATAACCAAAGTAGGAATGGGGTAAAGGGAACAGGTGGTCAGGAGTAGATGTTTCATTTCACCCTTTTTAGCATTTTACCTTGCAATTCAGGGGAAACAGCCAGGTAGTGATATCAAATGTGTGGGAGAACAGCTACAAATGCAAGGTAAAAGTATATTTGGAGCATTAATTTTCTGACCCATAATGGCGATTTCCAAAGCCATTTGATCATCAGAGCCAACAGGGAAACCTGTTCAAAGCAGACTCCGAGGCCCCACCCTAAGAACGCCTGATGAAGCAGACCTGGGATGGGGCCAGAACCCACATCGCTCAGAAGCCAAGAGTGACAGCCGCTGCTCTTCGGCACTTTGCTCGCTGGGCAGTTCACAATCTGCCTTTGGAGTTCTGAACCTACTTCCCAAGCACATTCACTTTGATGGAATTTGCAGAATGTGAAACTACACCTCTCTGGAGGATTGGAAACACACTTTCACATCTGAAAATAATTACTTCTCAGTCTGTATTCCCTGATTATGGGGAATGGGTTCGATATTCCACTGTATCACTGATGGCCTAGGTCTAGAACCAGCTACTACAACACAAAGTTGAAATTCTGCTGAGACTTTTTGTGACCCCGGTAATTTATGACTCCACACGAGCAGGTTGACGACAGGGTGTGGCAAGCAGCTCTCCTGTCTCAAGTGATGGGCTCAGAGATCATGGGGTGACTTGCATGATGGAAAAGGGCCTTGCAGATGGCAATGCCCGCAGCACGATTTCCATGGGCTGCGGGCCCCAGTCCTCCCATGACTCCTACCTCTATCCACCTCACTGAGGCGAGGCCGGGAAGCTCAGGAAGGTGACTCAGCCAACGGAAAACACTCAACCTGCAACTTTTATTAAAGGCAAAAAAGTCTTTGTAATTTATTTCTGAAGAAAATAACCAGAGATGGAGAAAAAGGAGTGGGTGGAATGGAAACCTGACACTGCAAACTATACGAATTTGGGTTTTTGATGGTTTGGTTTTTAATAAAAGAGCAAAGATAGTTTAGTATTAGAGTAACCTTAACCCCATCTACTGACCGCCTGTTTTCTTTCATTAAAATATTTTTTAAAAATAGCAAAAAGCAAACTTTTGCACACTATGTATGAAGTTGCTCTGTCTTTACGGAGTCCCTCGCCGAGTCCTTGAAGGTCTGCTGTTTCATGGGTGGCGGCCTGACCTCAGCTGCAAGACGGCAACACAGCTGAGGTTCCTGCCCAGGTCCCCCTTCTCACGGAAGAGCTGGAAATCCCTGCGGGGGCTTCCTGAGGGCACTGTCCTCTTAGTTGGGAGTCCAAAGGGGACAGGAGAGAAGGGAAAGGCAGCGAGAAAACAGGTCACCTTTTCCCTGCATCTCACCCTGCCCGTGTTACAGCACCTTCCCTGCCGTGGCGCATGACGTGTGCCCTCCCGGGGAAGGACACAAGCACCCCTCGCCCTCCCCTGTGGCCCTCAGCATGACCTGCCACAGAGAAGGTCCTTTCTCTGCTGAACAAGCACAGCTGATGACACACCTGGCCCCCATCACTGGCTCCAAAGGCCCTCTCTCAGAGCCTCACGGGCCTTGGGGAACATGTGAGGGCACTGCGGTAGTCACAATCAGTGCTGAAGGCACTGAGGGGTGGAGACCAGGAATGCTAAAGGTCCCACAGCACCCAGAACAGTCTACACAGCCAAAGATCATCCCGCATTCCTCACGACTTTAAAGGCCTGACAGAAATTCACGTGGTAAAAACTCTGTCGACGACTGCCACAGAATATAACTTGGTTTTGACACAGGAATGAAGTGTTGCAAAGCATGAAGTATTTTATTCCAAATACAATGAACCTGACACTAGTGCTTGCTGGGCACCACGCGCCCAGTCTACATATCTGTATGCTGCTCTGCTAGGGCTCCAAAAAAAGGACTTTCTCTTCATGTCCTTTTCCACTGTAATAAAAGCATCACACGATTTTTAGTAATATATATATTAATAAATAACAAGAAACATTATCCACAAATTTCATTTCAAGACTGTTAGGGCGTCAAAAACACACAAAATGGTTGTGCAGACACTGGGAATCATGAAGGCTTAATAACAGTGCTGTGGGAGAAAAGGCACCCTAAATATGACCTGCCTTTCCAACTCGGCGCAGGCAAGTCAAGTTCAGCAGTTCCCTGCCCCAGGAGACCCTGCCAGCAGCACCTCAGCCTTGTCAGCAGTTTGGACGGGGTACTGGGGAGGGAAGTTGTCCGCATCAATGTTCCTTTATATTCTGCACTTGAGTCCTTTTGGAAGTCAAAACTTAATTTTTCAGTTCATAGTAGCCTCTCAAGCAGCATACCAACTAATTAAAAAGTAAGTTAAAGCAGGAAAAAATGCGGTAGTAAGAGTTGCAAAATTTGAGGGAAAAGCTTATACAGATGTAATAGTAAAAAACTGGAGAAAATATGTATCATGATTCTTAAAGATCAAATCAATTTCTCATGTATTTTATTTTATTTTATTGGTGCTGGGGATCAAACCAGCAAGTTCCCTGCTACTGAGCTACAGCCCAGTTCAAATGTATTTTACACTCACTCACACACACACACACACACACACACACACACAGAGAAACACACATACAGAGTTTAAACTCAATATACAAACATTATAGCTGAAAATACTACAACACTAAAGAGTACCACAGGCATTTTCTATCAATGTTACTTTCTTATTTTATCAATCAACATGCTTCACATCTCTAATCCCTTTATCATTATGAGGAAAAAATATAGATTCCGTTTTTATACCAAGCCAAATACAAGTAAAAGGTAACCAGGATTGAAAAATGCTATATACATCCACACAATTTTTTAGCTCTTTTATTTTCCTAATCATGTAGAGGAGAAAAAAATCCAAACAGCTTCCTCCACACAGTTCACATACAGTGACAGTTTTAAAAAATCACATCAATTTCCTTCACAAAAATTAAGGCTTTAACAAAGATCCATTGTTGAGGACTGTTAGTTACCACTTGGCCAGCCAGGTACAGAGGGGGAAAATGAGCAGAGTCAACGGAACATACATCAAGACTTAGACACAGAAACACTGCCTCCATCAAGTACAGTAGCAACATTCAATAAGTGCTATTCTATTGGCCACAGTTTCTCCTTAAGCAGCCTTTGGAAGTACTAGCCTTTACTTAACTAAAAAGAAAAATGAAACATTATTTTTAATAAACTCAATAAAGACCTTGATTTCCTTTCTCAGGTAATTATACTTACATAGGTTAACAAGAGTAAATAAAATCACAGTGATTTTAAAACATGTTCTTAAAAACATATTTCATTTTTCCCTAACAAAATATTTAACTAGCATTAATAAAAAGAAAAAAAAGTGATCTAAATTTTATCTTCTTTTTCTTCTGCTGTAATAGAAGTGATAGTACCTAATGACTTTGAAAATTCTGAAGCAAAAAGAAAAAGACCCAAATAAACAGGAAACTGAAAATTAAATTTCTGAAGACATATTTTATTTTCATTGAGGCCTAGAGTTTATGTTAAAAATTTAATTCCATGGGCACTGGATCAAAAAATAGAAATGAAATCCAGAATTAAGATGCTGTGTCTTAGTCTGCTAAGGGTAACAGGGGTGATTCACTTGAACTTTACTTCACAAATATTCTAAAACCAATGGCTTGGCATTTTAGTATTTTTCTCCTAATGTAAGCAGGAAACTTTACAGCAAATTCTTTTGCATGGAATAAAAGAAAAAGGGTTTTAGATTTTGTTTGGGAAAGGAGTAAGTTCGTAAAAATTACACATTGACTTCTTACTATTTTGTGTCTCTTCTTTATTTTCTACAGAATGCAAGTATCAAAAAAAGATAATATAAACCAGGCTGACAGTTTACATATCAAAAGCAAAATAAATATCTATTAAATTAATTCCCAAACTATAGAAATTATATGTCAAAATAAATACATAAACAGATAATTAAACATTCAAAGACAAGGGAGAAATAAAAATTGACCAAGAAAGTAATGTCCAAAATCGTATTAATCTAAGCAAAATAGTGTGTGTGTGTGTCCAAAAACCTGTAAATGTTAGCCAGTGACAATCAAAAACAGTCAATCTTGTGCTTTAGCATGCTAAGACTGTGAAGAGCAATACATTTTTACAAGCATTGTATCCTAACAAAACAGAAGTGTAACCAGCAGGACCGGGGGCCAGATGCTCGGTACCGGAGCCACCTGGTGGCTAGCTTCCCTCACTGCGCTGATACACACCGGCGTGCTGCACACAGCCTTGTTTTGGCTTCTGCATGTTCTGCTTCATGGTGGAGACCAAAGAGACTCTGCATTCACCAAGCAGCAGTAACAGCGTGGTCACAAGGCACGATCCACTCAGCGGCACTTAAGGAAGCTTCACTGTGGCTAAGTACGGAGGGTACTCCTGAAAACCTGCCATAGCTGGTCTTCAGAAGTTTATGTTTTTTCAACAGTGTTTGACACCTACACTGAACGCTGAATCCAAAACAAATACAAAGAAACTGTAGATCACACTGTGGGCCTGCCTGTGGCTTATTTACCTCTTGCCTACTTCTGGGAAGTTCAGGACAGAACAAATTTACCTTCTAAAGAATACTGTCTTACCTGTCGGCGAGGTGTTAACAGGTGCTCAGAGTTGTCAGTTTAAAAACAACAAAAAAAAATTAAACTAGAGGCACGCTCTCTCGCCAAGAGGAGAGTTGCAGAATTTTGATCTTTGTGACTTTCTGCTATCAAATTACACCTTCCAAGTCAGGCATGGGGACTCATACCTGCAGTCCAGCTACTTGGAGGCTGGGGCAGGAGGATCACTTGAGCCTAGAGTTTGGTGCCAGCCCGGGTGACACAGCAAAATCCCCACTCAAAAAAAAAAGGCCCCTTAAAGAATTCCCACAGGGAATCCTGATTTTTATAGCATCAGAATGTGTCCAGGGTATACCTCTCACATCTGACGTTCAAATTTAATGACCTAACGCTTAGGGTGTATTAGACAAAATTCGTAACAATTCTAATGCAGATGATGGTGGCGATTATATAAAACTATCCCAACTGGATATTTGATTTTAAAAAGCCAGAGACGAGCTAAGCCTTCTAACTAATAAAGGCCTGGGGAGGTAAACCTGGAAGTTCAGCCTCCCCAGGAGAAGAAACTTCCTCACTCTGAATTTTTATACAAAATCTCTTCCGTGAAGCAGCAATAAACTCCAGATTAAAGAAACTCCATCAGCAAACCCTCCACTACAACAGTTGTGGGGAGGCGCACAGGCAGAGATGCCAGAGGGCCCCCTTCCTGAGAGCCTCCTGCTCCTGACTCATCCCAGCTCAGGCCACATAGCTCATAAGTGGAAACACCAATGGAGACAGCTTCAAAGGACGCCTCTGTTCCTCCTCCCGCCCAGGTTCTCAGTGGAGAGCAGGCTGCTATTAAAAGACTAGTTTCCTGGGGAAGGTAGATAGTTTCAGGGAAAGACCATTTGGCTGGGAGGAGGACGCTCTGCTGCCAGCTGCTCCTGCAGCTTGGCTCCCTGTGTGGTCCAAGAAAGCTGCTAAACCTGACCACGTCAAGGGCCAGGTCTATAAAAATGATGACATTTCCCGTAAAAGGGCCTGCCTGGCTCTGCACTGTTTGCCTTTACAGGGGAGCACAGTGCAGCTAGAGAAGCTCCAGCTCTGCTGCAGACAAATCGAGGCATGGGACAAGGGCTTGACATTTTCCCTAGCGCAAACCTAAGTGAGCCGTCTCCTTGGAACACTCTAACAAGGTAGTATGGACTTAATCTGCACACTTCCTCCTTTCAGGTGCTCACGACTCAGCCACCACTGTGAGGCAGAGCTGTCACAGGTCCTCAGCCTCTGTTCTCACAGAGGCCGCAGTGTGGGGCAGGCACAGACCCCACTGTCGGTCTCGCCTCTTCAACAAGCTGTGACTGACAAACCGCACAGCTATCAGAGGAAGATAGCACACTTCAGAGGCAAGAGTGGCAGCTGCACACTGACCACCAGGGAGGCGCCGCACAAAGGGAGCTTTCTGATGATCCTCTAGGCCCTACCTGCAACCTGGAGATAAGGACGCTGCCCCTCAGTCCCACCGTGAGCGAATGGTAAGGAGGGGTATGAGATTCACCAAAATAAGCAGCCATGCATGGAGGCTGAGATCAGCTGACCAACAGGGGAGTAACAGAAAATGCAGAACTTGCGCCAGCAGCAGAGAGTTGATTCCCCTCCCATGGTAAGAAATCTAGATGAGTATCTGGACCTGCAGGTTCAGGCACACACTTACAAATACATGTCACTCCTGAAGAAAGGGCTGCCTTGTGAACAGGTACATCACACGTCATCACTCCTTGCCTCATAGTAGGAAAAAATACGTGTTAGATAATGAAATATATCCAAAATACGGAGTGGCCTTGAGGGTCTGGCCAAGAACCAGTATGTTTTGTGTGTCCTTCACTGAAACAGCTGTCATTCTGGTTTTCTTGTCTAAAATGTGAAAGCATGCTAGGCCTCTTCAATGACCAGCAGGCCCAACATTATAAGAATCTTTAATCATGTTCCAGAGACCACTGGATTAGAAACATAAAAAGTACAAAAACTGGGCAATAAAGAAAAGTAGAGCTGAAGGTAAGGATGAGTAACAAAATTTTCATGTTCCTGCTCTATAATACTTCAGAATAGTGTAAGAAACTGGAAAATAGAACTATTATAATTTTTACACCACATGAGACTTCTCATCAAGTTCAGGAAAACTAAGCATTTTGAACTTTACAGCATCTGCAATGGAAAGGGTAGAGATCATGGCTCCTAAGACAGAGGAAGTCTCCTCATCTGTCTTGGAGGTGTTTCTGGCACAACTCCCACTCAACCCGCTGGGAAGGACAAAGAAGGGACAAGTCACAAAGTCAGTAAGGCAGTAATGTCATCGCTCTGCTTTGCTGTAAGGCTCTTTGTACCAAGAGTTTGCCATCACTACCCTACAAAGAGAACACAGTATCCTTATTCACAAAGTCAAATTCCTAATTTCTAACCATGTACTCATTTCACTAGCATGTAATATCTGAAAATGCAATTTCCTACTTCATATAAAAGACTTCCAAATCCAGTACTGTTCATTTCTTACTGATCAGAATGATAAAAATATTGAGACTAATTTACTTTGTCTTTTTAACTTTCAAGTCCACAACACATTATTGTTTATTCAATAATTGATATTTTCCTTAAAAACATTTAATGAAAGATTCTACTTTTATGAATGGCAATAAAAAGTACTATACTAAAATCTCTCTGTCAAACATTAACAGAACCCAAAATAAATTTATTCTCTGACACAACAACTCCCAGGCCAGAGATCTTTATAAAATGCAAGTCAGATGCCCTTTCACTGGCTTCCTGTTTCAACTGACGTAAGATGCAAACCTGGTACTATGGCTTGCAAGATCAGCTCCATTCACTTCCCACCCTCAGATGGCTCCACTCTCTCTTCTTGCTCCCTCTACACTTGCTGCCTTTCTTGAATACTCTGCAGCCACCTGGACCTCTTCTCCTTCCTGGAACACAGTCTGCTCCTGCCCTGCCTTCTGCCTGAAACACGCCTCCAGCTGTGAGGCTGCTCCATTCTCAGCTCTCAGGACACCTTTTTTTTTTAATCAAGAACATGTATTGGTACATTGTAGATATACGTTATGATCACCTTAGTCATAGTTAGTTTGTACCTGTACATGATGTATCTTGGTCCCTCCCCCACCCCCTCCTCCACTCCCCCTCCCCTTCTTATGTACAATAGCTTTATTCACATTTTTCCATTTTTCTCTTTTTCTTTTCTTTACTTTTTCCCTTCCTTCCTTTCCCCCTCTTACCTCTGTAGTTCTCTTCCCATTTAAATATTATCTTTGTTTTTCACACTATGTATTATACCTTTTTGTCCTTATCTACACTTACAGTTTCTTATATCATTGTGGAAATCAATGTAGACAGTCCTCAAAAAACTGCAAGTAGAGATTCCATTTGACCCAGCTATACCTCTTCTTGGTATCTTCCTAGAAGAATTAAAAACATCATACCACAGTGATATATGCATGATCATATTTATAGCAACACAATTTGTAATAGCTAAGCCCTGGAAACAACCCAAATGCCCAGCAACTACTGAATGGTTAAAGACGATGTGGTTTTCTTTATAGAATAGAGCACTACTCTGCCATAAAAAGGATAAACTTGAAACAGTTACAGGTAAATGGATGCACCTCGAGAACATACTCTTAAGTGAAATAAATCAGACACACGTGACTACACATCAAATTATTTCTCTGACATGACACCTCCTTTTTTAAAAAGGCTTCTTACCATTGGGCAGGGCACGGTACCTCACACTTTAGGAGGCTAAAGAAGCTCAAGCCTTACCTGAGCAATTTAGCAAGACTCTATCTCAAAATAAATAGGAAAGGGCCCAGGATGCAGCTTAGCACAAAGGCTCTGGGCTCAATCCCCAGCACTGGCCCCCCGAAAAGACTTCTTACCAATGAGTGCGTGCCTGACTCGGGAGGGAGCCATGAGGGTGGAGAGTTCAAGGCCAGCTTGGACTGTACAGTGAGTTCAAGCCTGGACTACACACTGAGACCCTATTTCAAACAAATAAACAAAGGAAAACGCCTTCTTGCCAACAGTCTAATGCAATGCCCTGGCCCCAAGCCAATTCAATCTCTGTTCCCAAAATTATTGCTATGGTATGTAAATTTGTTGAAATTATCTTCATTTTGGTCTTCTTCATTCAATTATAAACTCCTTAATGGAAGGACTCTTACCTGGCTGTCAATCACTTTTCTACAGCAGCATCTAGAAATAGTACCAGGTACAGAGCAGACACAAGGAGTATTTGTTAAATAAATAAACAAGTAGAGAATTAGGAATATCCAAAGATACAGGGTAAAAACCTCAAGCTACGTGGAAGATGCTATTCCAGAAGCAATAGATACACATACATATGACATATGACCACTGTTCTCTGGAATTCCCAGCCCAGGCACAAGCAGCTCTAGAATACATATGCTCATTCTTTTATTAAACAAGTACTTATTGCATGTCTACACTACATCAGATACTATTCTAGGCAGTACAGATTCCAGCAGTAAACACATCAAAATCCCAGCACTGAGGAAGTTCACACTCTACATGAGGGAGACAGACATGGACAAATACACGTGCCAAGGGATAAGAAGTGCTATAGAGAAAAACAAGGCAAGTGAGGCATGCGGGGGGAGGAGACTGTGAGAAGAAGACATCTCAAGAGACGTGAAAGGAGACAGTATACCACACAGACAGCTGGGCAGGATGATCCAAGTGGCACCAGAGCCCTGGGCCACAGTGTGCCTGATGGACCTGAAGAATGGAAAGGTGCCAGTGTAGCTGAGGCCAGCAGCAGAAGGTAGGAGAGAGTGAGGAGATCACGTAGCAGAAGCAGCTGGCTGAGGCTTTGAGCAGACCACAGGCAGGATGAGGACTGTGCTCCTCGGCAGGAAGGAGATGAAATGATCTTACTCTTATGAGTGTTCAATGAGAACAGGGAGTCCCAGGAGAGGCAGGGCAGTTTCCAATGCTATCTTAGTCAGCCATTATTATTGTTGTTAACAGATACAACCTCACATATATAATTATGGCAAAAAGAGCCGCATCAGAAGGCTGGCTATAGGCGACTGAGCTGCGGATTTAACACAGTCATACGATATTATTGCCAAGTTCTCAATTTCTCCTTTCTGTCTGTCTCCTCACCTTTAGACACAATTTTCCCTGACATCTGTGTACCTGAAGTCAGGTTTCAACGCAAATACTTTTTTCTACTGCTTCTCAATCCTCTCTGTTTGCCTCGCTCTGGGACGGGAAAGGAGTGAACAGATGGAAACCAGGTAAGCTGGGAGCAGTCAAGGTAGCTAGACTGTACAGGAAGCGAGGCCCAGGAGGAGCACTACCACGTCAGCACTACTGGCTGACGTGGCACCAAGACACACGGTGCTGCCCCTGCATGACAGCCCTCCCGCTCTGTGAGATGAGCTGGGCCTATGGGCCAGACCACACTGAACAGTGGCTGCCTGCGCACAGGAGAAAGCGAAGGCCCCAGTGCTGAGTACGGCCGGGAGGAGCGAAGCCAGCCTCTTCCACTTGATGGGGCCTGCAGAAAGTCACCCCAAGCCAAGTCACAAAGGCTCCTGTATGGGGGCTGCGCACCCCTTCTGCCACGAGTATTCGACTCTATTTTCATGTGAAAGATTTCTAAGAACTGTTCTCGGTGTGTCTTGAATGGTTCATACTTGTTAACTTTACAGGAATGTGTGTTCCTAGGAAGCCTGTTAATCAAATTGCCAACATAAATTACTTTCCCCCATTTTTGAAGGCTTGTCCAATTAATAAAAGGCTGATGCTTATGTACTGGAGTTATTTCGGGCCACTGGAGGGCAGGGGGAGTTAACAGTTATTGATTCAATGTAGTTTTTCCTGTCACTTTGAAGACATTTATTCAATTCTGAAATGAAAAATGATGGTAAAATTGGAAAAGAATATGTAAGAAAAGAAATTTATGAAAAACAATTCCCTAATTTAAAAATAATGCTGCTTCCCCATCAGGCTTTGCTGCCAGCTGTTATTTAAACTTGTGCCCAGTGCGAGTCAGCAGCAGAGTCGTGTATTAGCAGGAAACCAGGGCATTTATGATTGAGTTCCTGTTATTGACTTATTCTTAGACAAAAAGCCAAGTTTCTTTAGACACAGTACAGTAGGCCCACTGTGAAAGCCCAGTGTGAATACTGTTGTGACATTTAGGCCACAATTTTTGTTTTATGTGTCAAGACTTTTTAAAATGATTTTTAAAACAATATTTTCTGCAATGATTTGGAGAACATGAGTAACTTTAAAATGAATTGTGTTTTTCAAATAGCTTCTAACTTGTATTCCACAGAATTCTAAGTGGTTTATGTTGATCCCAGTGGCTCTGCCGTGTTAGATGGGGGTGTTCTGATAGAAAACCACGTAGTAAAGTAGAGGTTTGAGGACTGGCAGGGAAAACACCTCCACAACAGTACAAGGAACAAAGACCTTTAAATGACCACTTAAGTTCTTAGGAAGAGAAATGCTTTGTAAAACTGAAAATTATCACTAAGATAAAATTACTGTGGAGATATATATACATATATATATATCTCCTTTATAACCCTTAAAGGGTAGGAAGAGAGAAAAGTGTAATTGCCTTTGAAGCTAAGCTGACATAGCTTTGAACAACCCAATCTTCTCAAACTTCCTTAATTTGAGTGACTTAGATTCTTACAGAAATTTGTTTGAGGCAGCTACAAAACTACTGTAGGTTGTACTTGTTTTGACAGGTTTCTTATGGTGGACTTACTACAGTCAACGTGGGCAGGAATACCAGCTGAACTGAGTTGGTGTGGTTCTGGGCAGAGACGATTCACCTGCAGGTTATCACCAACACACCATAAAGGAGAATGGGAGCGGAAGATGGGGCTAGCTGTTTCCCAGGAGAAGCTCTGCTGCGGCTGGTTCTCTTGAAGGGAACTCAGCTGCTCTCATCGCAGAAGGAGCTTGGGGCCTTTGCTGCCATCAGGGATGGCTGCTGTTTGATTCAGGTGAGCTCTGGTCTTTATCTCCACTGTGAGCATCGTATTTTGGCTCCAGTATAGATTTCTCCAGCCTTTTAGCACAGACACGGACGTACCTGGGACACTGCTGTGGGCTCTCAGCCCTTGATTGGATTTTTTTGGATCTCCAGTGCATAGGCAGATGTCTGCACTCTCCCTGCATTTGGCTTGTGTTGTGTGAATGTTTTAACTTGTACTTGTCCTGAATTAAATTAAATCTGCTCTCTTGTAAACCATTGGCTCTAGAAAAGTAACTAAGTTATTTCTCTTTCGTGGTATTTTCTCTAAGTCCCATGACATGTCCTGTGTTCGGCTCGTATCAGCAGAGAACTGCATGCACTGGCTTCTGGAGGTCAGTTTTCTGGCCATCTTTATGTTGGCTTCTTTTTTTCAGTACTAGGGATTAAACCCCAGGCCTTCACCCTTCACATTAAGCTACATCCTCAGCCTTTTTATTTTTTTGAGACAGGTCTTGCTGAGTTGCCCAGGCTGGTCTCCAACCTGTGATCTTCCTGCCTCAGCCTCTCGTGCAGGCATGCCACAATGCACAACTAGATGGAGGTAACTTCTGTGTCAATAAGTGCTCTTTACCTCCACTCCCAGTCCCCTGTCTCACTTCCTCTCCCAAATCCCAGTCAGCGCTCTCTCATCCCTTTATTACTGCAAGGCTGCAATAAAACAGAAATGATTTACAACTACCTTTCCCTTGCATATAGTTCCTTATCTTGAAAGGACATCTTTTCATTTGTTCAACAAACCTCTATCAAATACTGCTTATGTGTTCAGAACTGTTTTAGGTATTTAGGTCTGGTGACAGAAGACAGAGTCCTTGCATTTACAGAACTTTTTTTCTTTCTTTTTCTAACAAAAGGCCAATCTGTGGGTTTTTTATTAATACGTGTTTAGAGCACATGATGTTCACATTCATCTGTGGAAGGAGGTGCATGTACTTAGCATACAGTATCTTGCTTTTTATTCCTCCTCCTGCTTCACCCACCTTCCTCCCTCCACCTCTAGATCCCCTTTCCCTTCTTTCATTGTTATTACTTTTAGTTCATGTTTATGAACTAAAAGTATATGTGATATATGAAGATTACATGCACTGAGTAGCTGGTACATGTACATGACATGTCCTAAATCTTTTTATATCCCCTGCTCTGCCCTCCTCCACACTCAGCTCCTAGCTCCTAATCTCCTCTCCACTTGCAAAAGACCCATCTCCCTGTTTCCTTTTTTCTCTTTATTTATACTTTTGATTACTCCAATTAGAGAAACCATACAGTATTTAAGCTTTTGTGTCTGATTTATTTCACTTAACATTATGTTTTCAAGGCATATCCATTTTCCTACAAACGTCACAAATTTATCCTGTACAGTCGAGCAGTATTCCATTATGTGGGATACTATATTTTATCCATTTGACTGCTGATAGATATATAGGCTGCTTCCAAGATTTAGCTATAATGAACAGTGCTGCTATGAACATTGGTGTGCACATATCTCTGTAATATGATGTCTTTGGCTCTTTTGGGAAGATACCTAAAAGGGGAATCGCTGGGCCAAATGGAATTTCTATTTATAATTTTTTGAGAAATTGCCATACTGATTTCCAAATAGTTATACTAGTTTACATGTCCACCAACAATATAGAAGGATTTCTTTTTCACTGCAGTAACATGAGCATTTGTTATTATTTGATTTCTTGATGACTGCCCTTCTCTCTGACATAAGATGAAACCTCAATGTTATTTTAATTTGCATTTCTCTAATGGCAAGAGACGTTGAACATTTTTTTTATGTTTAGTGGTCATTTGTACTTCTTCTGAGAAGTGTATATTCATTTCACTAGCCCATTCTTTGATTGAATCTTTTATTTTGTGGGGTTTACTGTTTTGAGTTCTTTATATATTCTAGATATTAGTCCTCTGCCTGAGAAACAGCTGACAAAAGTTTTTTTCCCATTCTGTAGGTGCTCTCTCCACTCTATTCATTATTTCCTTTGCTGTGCAGAAGCTTTTTAATCTGTTATAATCCCGTTTGTTGATTCTTGCTGTTACATCTTGTGTAATGGGAGTTCTGTTCGGAAAGTTCTTACCTATACCAGTGACTTTAAGAGCTTTACCTATTTTTCCTTCCAGTAGGTTGAGTGTTTCTGTTTAATATATTGGTCTTTAATCCATTTTGGTTTTAGTTTAGCTTCAGTTTTTTGAAACATGGAAAACCAGTTTCCCCAGACCCACGTGCTAAGGAGGCTGTCTTTCCACCAATGTATGTTTTCTGCCCTTCTGTCAAAGATGAAATAGCTGAATATGTCTGGGGATGCTTTTGTATCCTCTGTTCTGTTCCACGGATCCACACGTCTGTTTCTGTGTCAATACTATGCTGTTTTTAATCACTGTTGTTTCACAGAATCACTTGAAGTCACATACTGTTATGCCGCCTGCTTTGCTCTTGTTACCCAGGATTGCTCTGGCTATACTGAAGCCACTTACTGCAGCCACGCTCTCCAATACAGTAGTCACTGACCAGATGTGGCAATTTAAATTTAAATTAAAAATTCAGTTATTTTGTTACACTAGTCACATTATAAACGCTTGATAACTACATGCAGCCCGGGGCTGCTACTTTGGACACAGAACATTTTTCCCATCACGGAAGTTTTACTGGCAGCATACCCTAGTAGATAGGTTACCTTGACCACTCCTGGTTATGGAATAGGTGAGAAAACTGGGAATTGTCCCTGTACTCTGTCTTCCAAGTTTACTGCCAAAAGGCAGAAAATGCCTTGCTTGTGTCAGGGGCCTGACTGTAAAAAAGTTACTTATAGAAGTTATCATATGGCCTAAAGCTATGTTGACCATTTGTTTCTGTAACAAAAATCATTCAGTAACATGTGTGATTTAATGAACAACTTTTTCTAATATTAAAACGTTTGGGTTTTTTTTTTCTTTTGGTACTAGGGATTAAACCCAGGGTCTCACACATGCTAAGCATGTACCCTACCACTGACCTGCAGTTCCAGCTCCTTCAAACTTTTTGTACAAAATTTACAAAGGAAAAAAGTAATGATTCATATTTATTGAGCACTTACTATCTTCTGGATACTGTACTGTTCTAAAGACTTTAACATACTTTTACATTTATGGACACTCCTCATTTAATTACCAAGTTCCCTTTCTGTGACCAGGTAGTTAAGTGAATTGGTTGCTAAATGAGGAATTGCACAGAGCATGTACATTACAATACTCAAAACAAAGAAATGGCCTAAAGGAAATTCCAACTTGATGACTTTGCTTTTATTTGCATAACTCTTACATGCAGTACCGTAAGATAGAACATAAAACTACAGTACTGTACTATACAGTAAAATCAGCAAAACTTACAATACCATATGAGCAAGGTAAACTGTACAACAAATGGAGGCTCTATAAACAAGATGTACAGAACCGTACAAAAAAAAAACATGGGTGGTAAGTCTGAGATGCGGGTTGTAAGTCCGAACAGGAATTAAACAGGTAGGTCATTAAATGAAGAATATCTGTAATTCTCCCAGCAACCCCCAAGGTGGGTGCTAATGTCACCATTTCACAAATAAGGTAGCTGAAGATACAGTATAACTTGGCTGAAGCCACATCAATAAGAAGTGGCAGAGCTGAAACAATCAATTCCGTGTTACAGCCTGTGGTCTTAAAACACTATGGTCATTCCTTCTCTGCCTCAGTCACCACTGCTTGCACTGCAACTCCCTCGCTGGACAGTCCAATCTTGTAGGGAACCCCACACATTCTTCCTCTGAAATACACCCCAATCTGACTCCTCCCCACCATGTTCTGTAGCTCAAGTTGCAGAACGGTTCTGCCAAGCACCCTAAGTAGGAGCCCTTCCTCTCCCGCTGCCCTCTACAGTCCAGCATCCATGCAGCAGTCACACAGGGTTTGTTGGGCCACAGATCAGATCACAGTTCTCTCCTAGTTAACACATTCCATTTATTTCCAGTTCTACCCCAATCACCCCCAAGCAGCAGGCCACAGGTCCTGGACAGAGACCTCACCAGGCAGGTTTCTGCTGGCACCTCTGCCCCCGCAGCTCCCCGTTCCAGAATCTGCCTGCTGGGAGCTCCACGTGGCTGCTCCTCCCACTGTGCAGTATAAGACTTAGGCTGCTTGTTTGTTTGCTTCTCTCTTTGTCTTGTGGAGTTCTATGTAAGAGGTTTTTGATAATGATATCAATTTTCTTAACAGAGTTACTATTTCACATGTGTTTTGTTTCATCATGAGTCAATTTAAGCAGGCTGTCTTTTTCAAGCAATTTGTCCACTTTTTGTTGAAATGGTTTGGCTATAGTACAGAGAACATAAAAAACCAGATATCCAAATACGAACTGAATTTTGCCATTCAAGCAAAGTGTATTTCCCTTGGATACTGGAGGGCTCTGTGTTCTGCCTCTGAGTGGGCTGCCTGACATCCTCTGGGTCCTAAGCAGTTGTCCCCATCCCAGGCAGGTATACTTCCTCAACCCTGAAGGTATGAGACTTCTGAAGTGCTCACTTATCCATTCAGCAGTAAGTAAAGGAAAACAGAGTTCCTTTACAAAGTAGAACAGAGTTCAAGTGGTCATTTCAACAACTTCAAAACTAACCCACCCACCGTCACCTGCTCAAATGCTGCTCCCCGAGTGGCAAGATACAGAGGATCATTTAGCACTGTTTTATTTATTTTTGTTGTTGTTCTGTTTTGTTTTTGTGGTGCTGGAGACAGAACCCAGGGCCTCTCCCACGCCAGGCAAGTGCTCTACCATGACTTTTATGCCCAGCCCCACAGAACCGGGTTTAAACTTTGGCCTGTCCACATCACTCAGTAAAACACAAACTGTCAGCTCTGCCCTTGCCCTCCATTCGGATTCACCAGGTCTGGTTGAAGTGAGTCCTGCTGATCCACAGAGCACACTTTGAGAAGTACTGTTTTAAAGGCTTTCCAAGTCTATTTGTCTAGGCACAGTACATCTGATATTCCTTGATCTGAGGGTTTCCTTACCTGCAATTTGAAATGACTCCACCAGAGGCTCCAGGCCATAAAGGAGGGACAAGAACACTGAAAACCACACTCCCACAAGGCTGCTTGGTGATGGTACTTAGACATGCTGTAAGGCTGGACGTGCTGCCCATGAAACCTGGACTCACTCTTCCATGACTAGACAGAGCTGCAGGAAGTCAGAACCCAGCACGCAACGCCAGAAGCCTGCTGTGCCAGCGCAGGGTTGTTAGTAGTGGGTCAGCAATAATCAGGGTTCTATATTCCTACTCTCGTTCTGGCTCCTAGCCTCAAGGTTACGGCATTTTCCAAAATTGCTGTTACAGCTCTAGACATCACATCTACATAACATGTAGCAGGAAAGATGCAGGTGAAGGAAATGCAGGCAAGTCTCCCAGCTTTCCCAGAAGTCCCACAGAGTGCTTCCTCTTACAGTCAGAGGCCAGGGCTCAGTAATATGAGCTACAGCAACTGCTAATGAAGCTGGAAAACGTCGTCTTTTAACTAGGCACAAGCTACCCTCAAATAATATAGAGATTGTGTTTATAAGGAAAAAGAGAAGAATGGTAAGAGCTGGTTGCTCATGTCACTAGGAGAACTAAACACTGACCTTATAGTGACAGGGGTTAGACTTGTAATTAAACTTGCAAAACTTGTATCAGATTTGAATTGTCCACTAGCTTGTCTGCACTGTTCCTAGAACCATTTTGTTCCTAGCACCCGGCAGATGCTCAATAAGTATTCGCTAAGGAATGACTACTATCCATAAGAGCAATTAACCTACCATCATTATATAAAAATAAAAGTAGGTCTTTATTTGATCCCTCCGTCTCTTCTGGAGATCACAGTCTTGCCCAGCTGCAGGTTCTCCTGTAAGACTGCAACTGTCTTAAGGCCCAAGGGGAGTTACGTAAATGGACTACTCTGGACATGAAAAACCGAGACCATTTCTCTAAAGTAGTACCATCCACCATTTTCAGCAGGCCTGCTCTATCTCCAACTGCATCACAGACACGTGGTTAGTTTATCTGCATGCAAGAGACCACGTGTTACCATCACAAAGAATGGCTAAGCAACTCACCTAAGAATAAACATCAAATCATCTGCAGAGCTGAGAACACAAGCTGCTGCTCCTGGTCCCTGTCAGCAAATCTCACGGTCACATGAGAACCTCAGGATGTCATAGGCAGGGTATCCACACAATTCCCACAGCTCTACTGGGCCACAAAGAGGTGGCAATGATGGTGGCCCAGACATCTCAGATGCTTAGGGGGAGCTGTCTACATGATTAATCGAAACATTCTCTCACAGATTTATGGCAGTCAGGCCTTGGAAGAGTTCAGTGCAGCTGAACTACCCAAAGGGAAATAAAACTACTTTAGAAAATGACGTGCCCAAAATGTGGTAATTTGAGAAGCCACAATTTTAGGAAGACCATTTCTTACTATTTTTTTCAAGTAAAACCTACATATTATTGTTAAATAACTCACTGAATTCTAAAGCCTTTTGTACTGTAGGCTACATCAAGAAATCTATTAAGCTGGGTGTGGTAGCACACACCTTGAATCACAACCCTCTGGGAGACAGAGGCAGAATTCAAACCCAGCCTGGACAACTTCGCAACGTAATGAGAACCCTGTCTCAAAAAATAAACAAATAAATAAAAATAAAAACAAAAAGCAGGATGAGTGAGTGGAGCTGGGTATGTAGCTCCACACAAAGAGCCTAGATTCAATAGCCACCTGTTATGGTTTGTGTCTAGATGTCCCCCCAAAGCCTCATGTGGTAAGAGATAGCTGGATCTAGAGTGTGTGATTACTAAATTGATCCACTGATCAGTTTGGCATCATTCTGCTGGGATCAAGGATGTGAGACTGAGATTGGGGGTGGGAGTGCTGGCCGCCCTGGAGACAGGTAGCCTAGATAAAAGATACAGGAAGAGGCTAATTAGCTGCTTGTTTGCATTGCTTATTTGCATACATTCCTTGGATTCCTCACTTTACTTTGCTGCCTGTTGGTGGGCTGCAGGTCAGCTGCTGGTCTGCCATGCCGGTCCGCCCTGCCTCTGCCATGCCGCCCTGCCTCGGACCCAGCGGACTATACACTGAAACCTCTGCAGACTGTGAGCTAATAAACTTTTCTTCCCCTAACTTTGGGTGTCGAGTATTCTGTCCCAACAACGAGAGAAAAGTAACTAAAACACCACCACATACACAAAAAAAACTATGAAACATCCTTCTGAGAATTAACTAAAGTATCATGATGCTACATCCTACCATCCTTATTTAAGGAAAAACAGGAGTGTCTTGGGCTAAGACAGTCCAATGTTTTAGAAAGCATAGGTTATACCCAAGCGTCTGGCCTCTCGCACTGACCCTATCCCAGCCCACCCCATGGTACGAGCAGGGATACCCCTAACCAAACGGTACCAAAAGCTCAGCTTAGAAACCACTCCCACTGCTTCAGCACCAGGATCCAGGATCGTGGCCTCTCCATCCCTAGCTGTCACAGTGCAGGACCATGACTGCGTACTTACCAGGCACCACACAAAAGAAAAAGAAACCAAGATCACTTTAGGCAGGCCAACGACTCAATACCCACACTTCTTCCAAGATCTTCTACTCTCAGATTACTCCCTAAATTTCTGCTGTTTAAAAATAGATATCCTTTATTTTAAATAATGACAATATTTAAAGCTAGAATATAACAGAGGCATTCTGGATTTGTTTTTATCTTAAATGACTTTACATGGCAAGACAACAGCAATGGTAGCACTGCCACGGACCAGGAATTAATATATATGGGGGGAAGTAGATGTTGCTGGTTTAGGGAACCAAAAATCTGGACCACAGAGCAAGTTAGTGTAGTGGCTTCCAGAGCTGACAGTTTACTTTTCCTCCAGCTCTGGGACTAGTCCCTGAGCCGGGGCGGCTTGCACACCCTCGCCCTCTAGGGGGAGCAGTCCTGCACCACAGACAGCTCACACCAGCAGTGTCCAGCAGCGTCACATAGGCACATCTGAGAGCGGACAGGTGCCAGGCAAGGACAGGAGCCGTGCTGCACACCCAGCATATAATGCATCTTATCACACATACATGCACCTACAACTAAGAGATTACATTTAAGAAACACTTCTGCTTATATTATATTTAGCAACACCAAATGTGTCCATTTACTAAAACTTGAAATTAGAATAAATGGTCATTAAAAAGGACACAGTAAAATAATTTAAAACTGAGGGGAGAAATCCTGGGGGTAGTTACATATGACTTACCACAATCTTTAATATGGCTCAAGCTACTGCAGGTGAGACGAGGGCTCACCGAACTCAGCACCTAGCTACTGCTTCCACCATGAGCCAAGTAAAGGAAGACAGAACACAGACTTGACAGCATGGTAGACACAAGATGATACCCAAACAGACAGCCTTGACGTGTGCTATGATAACATACAGACCAACAGACAAGCAGCATCAACGGGGGCCTTTGGGAAGGACAGGGAGAGACAGAAGCAACAAGAAGAGAAGCAGAGGCGGTGCTTTCTCCAGCCCCGCAGCTCTGGATAGAGCACCTGGAGACATTCAGCCACTGCAGGCCTCAACACCTGAGCTCCCCTTCTGCACAGCTCGTGATTACTGTCCAAAGTCGCTGTTTACTAAGCACGTCCATATGCACACACCAGAAATGTGAGGGACACACCTCTTTAGGCTGCATGTATGACGTCCCTACCCAAGTACTTGCTCACTGGAGCCCAGTCTACTGCATCTGTCAGTCCCACCTGAACGCACCTTAAGAAATACAAATGTCAAAGAAGGAAGTAATTTCATTCCATTGCAAGAATATTTAGCAAAATATCTACTCTTCAAATAACATCTGATTATTTTTAACCTGTTATGATAAGACTTTCAATTACGTTCTCCCTAGAGTTCTCTAATTTTCATTTTAAATTTCATGAAAGACCAAATTCAATAGTGGTATCTATTTTACATGTTCTTTGAAACACGGCATATCTCAAAAGATGCTCTACAGCTGGGCGTTGTGGCACACACCTGTACTCCCAGCACTCGGGAGGCTGAGGCAAGAGGATCATGAAGAGTTCAAAGCCAGCCTGGGGTACATAGTGAGTTTGAGGCCAGCCTAAACTACATAAAGAGAACCTGTCTCAAAAAGATGTTCAATAAACCACATCATCCTTTTCATGAGAACTCCCCTTCACAAAAGAAGTAAAAGCATTTTAAAGCTCCCAAAGGACATAAAAAGCAGAAAAGTAAAAAGATATTTTCCACATTAGTTATTCCAAAAATAATATATGATATAAAGTTAGAAAGCAGACATCAGAGAAAATGTGTCTAGAACATTACTACAAAATTCTAGATTTCCAGAAAATATTCACTTCATTTGAAAATAAGACTACCAAGTTTACAACTTCTAATCTTTTAGGTAAGCCAAAGTAAGATCTACAATTAAATATTCTTGTAAGACATAATACATTGCATTCCAAAGCTATAATTTCCTTGTCATTTTTCCTAGAGTAATCACCTAAAACTGAACTAAACTTTCAACAATTGGCAATAACCCATTCCTTCTGAATTACAGCTCGTTTGATTAAGTAAATATAGCAGGGCTGTGTGGAAAGGTTTAATATTATAGTGCCTACTTATTTTTCACGGAGAACCTGTGTTACATTTCTCTGTAATTCAACTGATTAAAAAGCCAACAAGATGTGATATTTTGTGATAAGATAAAAAAGTCCTACTAGTCTAGGCATGGACTTTTTAAAACATATGGATTCAATTATAAGTGGCAGTACCTCAACTAACTCCTTAAGTGGCTTGGTGTTAGCTATTTTCTATTCGGAAAGTTGGAGTTCAAGAAAGTCTTCCTCTAGAACGCGTAGGCAAGTATATGAAGGCATTGGGAATTTGGTATCCTCCCAAACTTAGAGAAAACTCTGTTATAGATAGCATTTGCAAGACACTATCTGAAAGAACATATAAGAAAAAGCAATGAAAATCAAAGGGACAAAATCTCAAGAACATACAGTAATTTTTGGATTAAAATACGAGTTATAGGTCACATCTTATAAACTGGTATTTTACACCTGAGCAATGCCCATTCTCTGAAACTGCATAACCCCAAACTCACATTTGGCAAGGAAATACAGACTATGAAATTACTACAAAGAATATAATTGCTTAGGGGCTGGAGTCTGGCTCAGTAGTAGTGTGCACTTAGAATATTCAAGGCCCTGGATTCGATTCCCAACACCCTTACCAAAAAACAAAAAGAAAAGAAAGAAAAAAGAATATAATTGCTGGGGAAAAAAAAATCCTTGATCATTTTGTATCAGAAAGGGCCTGTTTACTCTATTTCTTTTAGTTGTCACTGCTTTCAGCTCTACCAAAGTTACATTAAATTTTGGGGTGTGTGTGTGTTTCTGGGACTAAAACCCTTGACCTCATACTGAGCTATACCCTCAGGCCATATTAATTTTCTGAAAAACTAAATTAGAAACACTGAGCTTACTGACAGAAAATAACCTTACAATCATCTCATACTTGGTACTTGTGGCTGCTGTCTGACATACATTGTGACTACAGTCCTTAAGAGCATTTCATGGGCTGGGCATTTAGCTCAGTGGTTAAAGTGCTTTCCTTGCAAACGCAAAGGCCCGAGTTCGATCCAGCACCAAAAAAAAAAAAAAAAAAAAAAAAAAAAAAAAAAAAAAAAAAAAAAAAAAAAAAAAAAAAAAAAAAAAAATTCATCACACTCTTGAAAAGTAAAAAGAGCAGTTTTTTAATATTCAATAATTCTGCACTTTAAAAAATTACTACTTTGTTTTACAAAGAAAAGCATCTGCTTTGCTTAGCATTTCTTCTGTATGTGACGACATTTTCTTTTATTTAATTTCTGCTGCCCAAGGTTACTCCTTCTCCAGGTGACTTGAGAACTGCAGGGAAATGAAAGCAACCCTGCATCACACAGCGTTTCCCAGCACCTTGGAACTCAATAAAGGGAGCACGCGCAGTCCCTGCCAAGCGCTGCTCACAGTATCAGAAATCATAAAACCGTAATCCACAGCTAAAGCTCACTGTATGGAGGCAAGCATCACTCAGGAAAGCCCTCTGAGATGGTACTGTCTCAAGAGGGCCTCGAAATATGCTGCACAGGGGACTCTCTTGATTTACAGTAGTCACTACAACCCAGTGAAAAAACTCTGCAGCTCTAAATTACCATTCCAGCTGCTCATTAATCTGTCATTTACTAATGGTGGGACCTTAGGTCCATTAAGCCCTCTGGGTTTCAATTTTCTTCATTCGTGAAATGAAAATATTAATACAGACCCAGTGGTCTTGACAGCGCAGTTGTAGGTATTAAATAGGATGCTTGATGTGAACTCAATTTGAGAAAGGAGAACAAATACACATTGATTTTGTCATTAAAGTACATAAAACAGTTGTACTGTAGGACGGGGGAAGAGAAGGGCACTTATAGAGGAAAAACTAAAACTACAGTGGGCCAGAACAGATTGCTGGGCTGAGTTGCAGAGAGGGCATCTGATCTAACACTAACACTCTGCAGACCACACCCCCTAGACTACTGGTCACAGAATGATTAAGAACACAAGAGGACCAAATGAGAGCACAGCAGCGTATTACTGAGAACAGGGAAGAGGAAGACTTGCACTAAGCTTAGAAGGGGAGAGAGCCTGAATTATCACTGTTCGTAAAATTTGGGTCAAACATATAACAAAATTATGAAAGCCAATAATCAAAATTTGCACTACAGCAGAAACATCATGATAAAGTACAATGTTAATTTTTTAAAAGATTTTCCAAATTAAAATAAGCCCCCCTCAAGCTCTTTGGGAAAAGAGCTGATTCCAGATTCTGAGCAGGAAAATGGATGGATCCTCTTGTCATACCAGGAGCAATGAAGCAAAGACTGCCAGGGCTACAGCAAAAGGATGCAGAAGCCAAATGGAAAGGTTCCTCTGCCAGTGCTTACAAGTGGACTGCCAGGGTACCATGGCTGAAACACATCAAAAATACTTAATTCCACAAGTTCATAATGATACAAAGAAAAAAAGGTCACCAGGATGGTCTGGAACCAGTAAGGATAAAGACCTGATTACTTATTATGCATCTCCTACCCCTCAGGATGGGCAAATGTGATTCTTATAACCTTTTTTGGGGGCGGGGAGGGTGCTAGGAAATAAACTCAGACAGGGCTTTAGCTTGCTAGGCAAGTGCTTTACCACTGAGCTAAATCCCCAACCCCTAACCTTAACTTTTTAAATGTATTTTAGCTAATCCTTGAAGGAATTACAGAATTAGATTATCACTATTCTGTAAGTTCTAATGACATTATGGATCCTGACAATGATCTTCAATAGATGCTGATATTACATAAAGAAATCAAGCCATTACATGCCTTTTAAGGGAAGTACGCAAGAACAATTATGGAGTGCTCTTGTCCTCACCCCTCTCCCCAAATCAAGACTGAACCTGACCAAGTCTTTAAATCTAAAATCAATTTACAGGAAATGAAGAGATGAAAGAGCAGTTTGGGAAAGCAATCTGTTAAATTCAGACTATGAAAGAAACATGAGACCGCAAATGACCCAGTGTCCACTATAACAGGAGACTTGGAGAGAGGGAGACAGACAAAAGATCCCCCCCCACGCACACACATGTACACCCACACATGGTAGAGGGAGCACCAAGAGACACGGAGTGAGGGGGAAAGACAGAGAGAGAGACATAGGTGGAGAGAGAGATGAGAGAAGAGAAAAACAGTACAGGGAAGAAGGAAATAAAGACTTAGTCATCAAGCTGTAATATATGGACTTTATTTGGATCCTGATTCAAATAAATTATTGAAAATAATTATTGGATAATGGGGAAATCTGAACACTGATAGATATCTGATAATATTAGTGAATTACTAACATTAAATACAAAAATGGTAGTATAGTTATTTGTAAGAGAACTGAGAGAGAAAATATACTATAATAAATATAGCTGAAATAATATAATGCTCATAATCTACTATAAAAATCTTGAAAGGGGTCATGAAAACAGAGCTATATGTGAAATAAATTTGGCTCTGAGTTAACAATTATAATTAAAGGAGGGGTACATGGAGGTTGATTGTTCTATGATTTCTACTCTAACATATATTTGAAAATTTTCTCAATAAAAAGTTTAAACTAATAAGGCTACCTTGAATCATTTTCGGAATAAGCCAGATTTTAAATAAAAATTTTAAAGATTTGGGATTATTAAAATGCCTTTTAAATGCCGACCATATATGCTACTTAAAAGCTCATATCATGAGAGAATTTCAATTCCTAATTACGTAATATTTAAGGTTCAGAAATGCATGCGTGTTGGACTGGGAGGCAGCTCACCTGCCCAGCAACTGTTAGACACTGGGTTCAAGCCCCAGAACCTTGGAAGAAATGTGCATTTTAAAAATCTGTAAAGACACTCACAGCCAATCTCATTTTATAATTCCTAGATTACCAATTATTTTAAACATTTTAACAAAACACACTCTCCACTGGCGCAAGTTAGGATAAACAGACTCCACTTAACCAGAGGAGCACCCTACGCTTCAGACTGTGCACCTGTGTGCACTGTGTGATGATGTGCACTGTCTGAGCCAGTGCATGCATGTGCACAGGTGCATGTGTGTGAATGCACTTGTACGTGTGTTTTGGATTCATGCTGTTTTCTGGAGAAAAACTCAGCCTTTAGCTTAAACAGTCTGTGACTCAAAAAGAATTTTTAAGCATGTTTGACTCACTTATATCTGCTTGCCTGTCAATTCTTAAAGCTACAAATTAATTTCTATGGGTGAAATGCATCTTTCAGATAGGGTCACCAAGATTCTCTGCGCTCCTCTGTGGGAAGCCTCTGCACACTGCACATGGGAACTCCAAATGCACCCACAGCTTTAAGCCAGCTGAAGGAGGCTGGCTGTTTCTCACCTACCTTTCCTTCAGCTGGAAGGACCCGTGCCCAACCTCTCCACAGGCAATTGTACTCCTCCTCAAAGAAAGGGAACTTGGCTGCGCTCTGCAACACCTCCCTGTGCACGGCCCCCACCACTGCACCCCAAGGACCCAGGCAGCACTCCCTCCTGCTCTGGCACACTGGGCACAGCCTCCCTGACCAGGCTCCTGTCTACTCAGGGCCAGGAATGTGGGCGAGAGCTGCCACTGCACTCCACTACAGGGATGCTTCTGTGCTATAAGCAGCAGGAATCAGCTCAACAGTGGTATTTAGGGCAGAGATCATTAGATGCCACTTTCTCTGAAGATCACACACCAAGTAACCTGCTCACAGCCATTGTTCTGGCCCTTTCTGAAGGAGTAAGGACAAAACAAATGCTCTCAGGCTCCGAGGAGCTGAGAATTGGTTTGTAAAGTCAGTACCACCTTTACCTGGCTCCAGAGACTCCACACCACCTTTGCTTACTGGCTCCTTCCCACAGCACCCCAAGCCTAGATGCCATTTTCTCACCACTCTTATTGTTTTGTTTTGTTTTGTTTTGTTGGAGAGGAGGTGCTGGGGATAGAACCCAGACCCTCCTGCATACTAGGCAAGCACTCTTCCACTGAGCTACACACCCAGCCTTTTTACAGCACCTTTTTATAGCATCTGTAGAACTAGAACAAAAACCTCAGGTAAAAAGAGGAAAAGCAAGTTAAAGGTTATAATGAATTCATTTGAATACCAAAACACACAACACTCATCCTCCAGAAACATACAGATTAAAGGAAAATAAAGTTGTAAATGACAAAAACAAATCCCATCTTTCTGCACCTCGAATCCACGTAAATTTCTTCTCTTAGTTTTAATAAGGAAAAACAAGAGATTGAATCATGTTTGCCTACGGGAAGTGAAAGATGAGAGCAAACCAGTTCAATCACATCACTCAAGGATTACAAAATATTTGATCTTCTATTGTTTCATGGATTAAAAGCCTGTCTCTTTTAGACATTAATGATTCACTTCTGCAAATACATTATAATGCCATACTTTCACACTGGGAATGGAAAATAAGCACTTTGTAAAAATTCACTTCAGAAAGTCCCAGAAAGTAACATTAATTTTTATCCTTCCCAAATAATTCTTCAATATATTTAAATATTTTCAGTTGTTATTTTGACTCTCATCCATAATATGCCCATATTTTATAGGGCTTCAGATTGTAAATATTATAAATACCATGTATTAAGACTATGCTATGTGCCAATAACCCTGCAACTAAGTATTCATTACCTTCATTCCATAGATTAAGAAACTAAAGTTCAGAGAATAAAGTTTATTCAAGTCCACTAGGTCTCAAAATCTGACCTAAAGTATGTGCTCTTTATATCACACAATGCTGCTTCCTATGCTACATCTGTATTCCTAAACCTTCTTCCCTAGCTGTCCTTCTGTTGCCTTATCACTAGTTATTAGAGGAGAATATTGAAAGATGTAGTGTAAATACCTAGGATATAATTGTTGAAAGAAAATGTCTAATCCCCCACCTAACAAATCCATGCCTCCGAATATCTAGGATACATTTTGGGATGTATTTCTGGAGATGAACAAAAACTTCGCATTGCTTAGAATTAAATAATTCATGAGTGCTCAGTGAGATTAATTCATAGCCTAGATTATGTAACCTTCACATGAAAAATCTTCTAAACTAAAACTACTCTAGCTCGGGGATGGAGATGTAGCTCAGCTAAGGCCTGTGCATGGTCCACACTGTGGAGTATGAGGTGAAAGGAAGGTGAACAATCCCAAAGAGGTGAGGCTATCAGACACCCACCCAAGTACGCTTGCCTTTGCCTGAATATATGCAGCAAAGTCTGTGTCAACCAACATGAGAGTCTCTGGGATTAAATGTTTGTGAAACCTCATTACTGATCTAAAAGGATGCACTCGCAGAAGAAAGTGAAGACTGAAAAGCCAATCCTTCTATGTTTCTGGGCACTTCTGGGGCCCCCCATCTCTCTCCTTTTCCTCCTCTCTCTTTAATCACTCACTCTTCCATCACCATCCACACCAGTTCTTCTTCACTTCCACCTTAAATGACCTACCTTGACTGAAGTCAATTTTTAAAAAGGTGAAATTTCTTTTAAGAGAAAGGAACCACATCACTGCAGAGTAAATCAAAACAGTAGCCCTGCCCCATAGGCATGACAAGCATGCTTCAACCTACGTTTGGTGGGCCTTTGAACTGGCAGTACTGAACAGTGTACTTTAACAAATCTTTCCAAGACTCACTTGGAAATCAGTCATTTCAATGTGTAGCCTGTTTCTGCATAGGAAGAGCATTTACCTGTACAAAAATTTAGTTCCTGGAAGCCTGTGATACGTCTTATTACGAGCAAGGCTTAACAATGCTTTTTCTGCATGGAATACTTTTCTCACTTCTCACTGGACAGTGCTGGGAAGTTCCCTTTTTGCCCTGTAGAATTAGACCAAACCCCAATACCCTGTTGACAGCTTTATCGCACGCACTCCAGTGTGATATCTGAGGAACAGGATGAATGAGGCCACAGTGGACAAAGGAATGATGGAATGGAAGGGGACGGAAGGGAGCAGCCAGGCTCTGGCCTCTGACTACAGGAGAGGTTTAAGGGAAAGGAGGAGAGGCCCAGAAAGAGGTGGATTTCTAAGGGTGGAGGGCTCTACCTCCCCATGGGACTCCCCTGCAGCCAGGTCATCAGCCCATCAGGTACCAGGAGGTAGGGCATGGCCACACTTAATCTGGTGCACTGGAAAAACCAAAGTGACAAAATACTGGTGCACCAATTTCCTTAAGGCACTGCCTTATTTCCTGGTACAAATAAAGTTTTATTAACTCCTAATACAGATAGCATGGTGCGGAAATATTCAGAAATTTGCCCATGGAACCCAGCTAAGTATGAGGTCATTTTCACCCAACTCTCCTCTGCGTTTGTTTCTTTTAGGAACAGAGTGGTCTCAATTCCCAGTCAATAATTTAAATATCCAAAATAGGTCCTTTGCCCACAACATTCCTAACAAAAATATTTGCCTATTAACATAATCTTACTGCAACTAAATAGAAAACAACTGTGCAGTAATAAAGATAACCTTCAAAGCACACTTGGTTGTCCTACCTGAGCTGGACTAAACTATAACCCAGTTGTTCTGCATGCGCCTCTACATTATAAACATCAAGGATCATTTCTCCTGGGGCAGCCTCAGCCCAAGATGTTCCAGGATTCCTGTAGCCTCCCTGACCCACTTCTGAAGACCCCTCTGTGGAAGAAACAGCTGTCTTCCTCTTTGTGTCCTACCAGCAGGTTAATTTCTGAAATCTCTTCCAAATCCACACACTAAACATTATCCATATTAGTCAGTGTCCTACTAAATTCTAGGTTCCACTATACATGCTGAAAATTTTAACTTAGGAAAGCTAAAGGAAAAATTAGGTGCCTTTATTCTTTACATATATTTACATCTATTTCCTAAAATGTACATTTAAAAAGAAAAAACTAAAGTCCATAAAGTTTAAATGATCTGCAATCTTCAAAGAGCTAAATAGTAATTTCAAGTTTCCTGGATCCAACCCTAAGCCCACCAATAACCACTTTGCCCTATGTAGTAAACCTTCTAAGATTTCCATTTGGGCTCCCAATCATTGGCCTGGTCTAGATAAAAGAATTTCTTTGAAAACACTCCCTTTTTTTTAGCAATTCAAACTTAAACTCCCATAATAACAGCCTGGTAATAGTATAAACTTTTGATTATGCTTAAATAGGTTAAAACCTATATGTTTAACATCAATAAAGAAAAAAGACAATTCAATGAAAGGAAAATACTACGTAAGTTAAAATAATTCAAAACATACTAAACTAGTCAAAACAGCAAAATGGATGAGAGATTAAACAAAAAACTACTATACACAGGATATGAAAAAGACTAAAGAAAAAAATCGAAGGACTTGAATACTTATTCAACTCTTATTTCTACATTTTAAAAATTTGTATTTAAGAAAAGCAAACCTTTCCAAAATCCATTATGTAATATAATTTCACCTTGAACAACCCCCCCTCCAATCTTCCCATCTATCTTCAGAAATTGACTCAATACATTTAACATTGTGGGCCCATCTGCCTCCCATACACCCAGGTTTGACCAACTCAGAAAACCAACTGGAAGCCAAAATCAGTATCATAAAGAAAAAGGAACAAGGAAGATATCCAGTTGAAACTACAGGAAGTGTCACTGCCCAAAAGCAGCCCAAAACTTGATTTCAGTTGCAATTTAAAACCGAAACACCAAAACAATGATTTGAATATTCTTTCTAAGTGTACTCAGAAACTAAGGACTCCTGCAGAAACAGAGCTGGAAGGATCCAATGGGATTTCAACTCTACCAGTTCTTTGTGATGTATGAAAATTGCCTAAGCAGTCTGCCTCGCATGGCCAAGGAAGTAAACAATGAAATCTCCGACAACCAGCTTCATGCTTCCCAACCACATTTTATGGTGCCTAGGATCAAATGGGTATCACGCAGGACAAAATACTATAAAGCGCAGTACTCTTCCAGATAGCCCTGGTATCCAACATTCAGTTCCACTCCTTGCCTTGAGTCCAAAAAAATGTCACCACGAATAGAAGAGAAGATCCCTAACCCCAAGAAATTTAGATTTGAGTTCTGAATATCAGCCAAGTAAATTTTTTAATGTATTCTATGGTGGTTCCCAAATGTCGTCTATGGACTAATGCCAATCCATGACACATTTTTAACCTATTCTTTGGCAAAATGAGGGAAAAAAGGGGAGATATGAAAGTCATTCTCAGAGGCATACATGTACTTTGGTGACTGTTCTTTATTCTGAGAGTATGACCTCTTACATTTTTGTATGTAAAATGTCTATTTTTTAGTTAAATGATTAGGCTAGTAGGTAATAATTTGTTCAACCTAAGGTTCTTATTTTCAATATAAAAATTTTGCCATCATATGTCAATCTCAAGTTTTTACCATTCTATGAAAAATCTGTGAGCTACATTCAAATTCCTACTTATTCATTAGCAGACCCAAAAATGATGTACAGCAAGGAACATCTTATCCTGAATTCCCAATAACTCTTCTGAAACATCAAACTGGCAATGCTCAACACTTACCACTCATAAAATGTACTTATCCGACACCAACCAAATCATAATCTCATGGTACAATCTACACCCACTTCCATGTTTCTTAGAAAACTTCAAAACTGGTTTGCCATCTCCCTGTCAACCCCCAACCCCCATCATATACTATCAATTTCTGTTCTGCCTCAGTTTGAAGTCTTAAGGAGCCACAGACACTAGTCTTCAGCTAACTGAATCAGGAAAGAAATCTACAAATGTTACTATGCAGATCGAGGAAGCTGACGACCAACAGCAACACCCAAAATCATGCCGCAAAGCTGCCCCCACAAGGGCAGTTTCCTGCAGAGAGACAGCACCTCAGCGTCTCCATGGCTAGACTTTTTTGGCACCTTTGGCCTCTCAGTGCTCATAATCTTCCTTTCCACCTCTTCCGTAACCACACATCCTTTTGTCCACTGGTTTCTCTGACAGTCATGAAACACAAAAGCCTTTCCTAGATCTAGATGTCCCCAATAAATGAGCAACTCTGTCTATCCCTTCTCAGCCAACCCTACAAACATAACCAACCCCTGCTCACAGTAACTCCAATCTGATTGCTATTCCCTTTTTAGCACTATTGACAGCTGCTAAATAACTTCTTGGATGCCAAAATCAAAAGGATCTTTTTTAGTCCTAGATCTTCCTGACCATCCTTGCAGGATTTGCAATATTAAGGCCCCTTACTCAAAACTCTGCCTTGCAATTTTACTCCACAATATACACCAAAAGAACAGAAAATAGGTGTTTAAAGATACCTGTACACAAAATGTACACTATAGAATTATTCACATAAACCAAGAGGCGGCAACAACTTGAATGTCCCTCAGCATCCGGTACAAAAAGTGACTGAATAAACAAGCTGCAGCACATCCGTACAAAGGGTTACTCAGTCATTAAAGGGGTGAAGTTTTAATATGAGCTACAACGTGGATGAACCTTGAAGATATTATCGCTATGACCTGAGCGTGGCTTGTCCCCACCAAAACCCATCTGCTCTGGGGCCACAGCCCTTATGAATAGGTCATGCCACACTGGAGTGACCACAGAGCAGGATATAAAGGGAGTTCAACTGCTCGCTCTCACTTGCTTCCTCTTACCACGTAACCTCTTTCATCTGCATGCACCCACTTCCCTTCCACTTTCCACCATGAGCTGGTGCAGCCAGCTGTCACCTGGCCCACACCAAACACAGCCACTTAATCTGGGACGCTCTAGCCTTCAAAACTGTGAGCTAAAACAAATCTCTTCTCTTTACAAATTACCCAGTCTCAGATGTTCCATCATAGCAAGGGAAAATGAACTAAGACAATTACACTAAAAAGAAGCCAGATATAAAAGGCTATTTATTATGTGATCCATTTATATGAAATATCCTGAATAAGGAAACCCAGAGACAAAATGCACAGACTACTGGAGCTAAGAAATGGGGGAACTGGGAGTAAATATTTAATGTATGGAACTGCATTTGGGATGATAAAAAAAATTCTCTAACTAAATGGTAACAGTCACACACTGTGTCAGTAATGGCAAAATTTTATCTTATGTATATTTTATTACTAAAACCAAGACAACAAAAACACCTCTGGCCTCCCTCAGATTCCTACCATAAGTACTCTGTTCTCCTCTCTTGCCCTCAGTAACTATCTTCTCATACAATTCTGAAACATAAATACCTTCTTCAAATCACCCTCGTTCCTTCTGTCTCCAGATTCTACCATTTGGAGATATCATCTATACCCACAGCAATTCAACCGCCCACTCCAGGAGACAGTTCAGCTCTACTGCAGTTTGACAAAATTTTTCAGGAATCAAAATATCTCAGGCTCTGTACACCACATGGTCTTGCTGCAGCTGTTCAACCTATGTGGAAGCAGCCAGAGACAATGAACAGGTGTGGACATGCTACAGTACAACTTTATTTACAAAAACAGGTGGCAGCTAGAGCTGGCCCATGAGCTATAATTTGTCAATCCTGCTCCAAAATATACATTTCACACCTACATTCTCAGTCTTTTGCTATGCAGTATAGTTTCTGCAATTTTAATAGAGAAGATATAAGGTCCAGACATCATTAAACAAGTATTTGTTGAGAGCCCACCATATTCTGAGCACTGTGCTAGAACACAGCAGTAAAATGTATTTCTTGCCCTTCAGGACACAGACAAATTGAATGCCACTGGAAACCAGCTGCAGAAGCAAACCTTTGATTCTCCTCTCACAATATTATTCCTTTCCACCTCTGATATGAGGCACCATTTAGCTTAAAAAGCATACCTTTCATACAAAAAGCAGATTCTGATAAAATATGCAAATGTCTAGGCTTTACTGCAATGATAACAGCAAAACTCATGAAAATCAAAACAAGACTTTAGGGAACTTTCAGGAACTCTGGGGGCTGGGGTGTAGCTCAGTGGTAGACTGTTTGCTTAGAACCACAAAAAGAAATCTGAAAAGACCTACATCTTCTTAGCTTGACGGCATCCCATTAGCCACTGCACACACCCAGCACACTTCGCAACAATGACAACGATCCCAAATGAAGAGGAGAGAGGTGACGAGGCATGATTCTAAAGCAAAGCAAAAGAAAATGAAAGAGGTTTACTGCCTACGGCTGGCTCAGCGAGTAAATTACAGACAAGCCCACAGCATCTGCTCACCCCAGGGCAGGTGACAAAGGGAAAGTCCTGAGCTGGCCAAGTTGGGTCATCCAACTGTGACAGAAGTTCAAAGAAGCATGATTGCTAATTCTCCTACGATGGTGTTCTTCAGAACCCCTGAGACTAAATATCACATTAAACCTATTAAATGTCTTACCAAAGACAAGCCTACTTGCTAGACAGGGTTGCACACCTGTAATTTTGGTACTCTGGGAGGCAGAGGCAGGAGGATCATAAGTTCTAATTCAGCCTGGGCAACTCAGCAACTTAGTGAGAACTTGTCTCTAAATTAAAAAATAATAACAATAAAAATTTTAAATGCTGGAGATGTAACTCAGTGCAAAGGCCCTGGGTTCAGTCCCCAGACTCCTCCACAAAAAGGCAAGCCTACCTTACTGCCCATTCTCATACGTATAGCAAAACATAAAATGCCTCCCCAGGGGCTAAATCTACTCATCCATTCCACACTATGCACCTGGACTGAGGTATAAGTCTGTAGTAGAATGCTTGCCTAACATGCCCATGTCCTTAGATTCCATTCCCAGCACCCCAAGGGGCGACACACACACACACACACACACACACACACACACACACACACACACAGAGTCCAGGTCCCCATTTTGTTCTTTAAGCATAAAGAAAACGGGGATCCAAGGGAAGCTCAACCCCCTGCCACCCCGTAGACAAGCCTGGATAAATACAGGGAGACTGCTCTTCCCTGTGAAACTGGTGAGTTTCAGTAACAGAGCAAACAGGGCAGGAGGCAGGTCCCCAGGGGGAATCCCCCATTTCTGCATACCTTATGAAAAGATGCACTGATAGCTTTGGTTTGGTACTACCTTTAACAGCCTTTAAGATACAAACAGTATTTCTCTCTGGAGCTGAGATATTTGTTGCCTATCCAGAATAATAAACATGTCTCCCTACGGCTGGGCAAATTTACTAGCAGACTGCTTAAAAAAGACAAGAGATTTCCTAGCTGTGCAAGGTGGCACAGACCTGTAGTGCCAGCTACTTGGGAGGCTGAGCAGGACCACTTGAGCTCATGAGTTAGAGACCAGCTGGGCAACATAATGAAATTCTAGCTAAAAAAAATACATATACATGTACACACACACACACACACACACACACACACACACGCACACACTGGGGTTCCCTAACCTCAAAATTTCTCAGCTGTAGTACATATACACAGCACAGGCAATATCCACCTAAGTCCATGACTGCGTCTCCCCATGGGCCTTGGGGCAGAGGTAGGGACAAGAGAATACTGTGCAAAAAGAACTGCAACAAACATGAAGTTCATGAAAGCTACTGTGATATGAGCAATAAAGCCCTTCGTGACTCACAGGCACTGTGTTTTCTGCCATCATCCATGAAACTGTAGGAAGTTAACTAGTTAGCCTTCAAGTGAAGGGAACCTCAGGCCCCCCACAATTCTTGACAGTATTCCCACGTCTTTCTCCTCGACTGGGTCCACTCACACAGGATCATAGTCTATATTTGCATTTTGACTCCTGGCTCTCTAGCAAGCATGATTACATTTTGAGAGGTTCCACTGTAACCTACAATAAATATATTTATCAATATCAATCAGTATTATGTTTTAGATCTGAATGTCCCCCAAAAGCTTCATGTGTTCATAAGTGTGGCTCTTGGAAGATGACTGGTTCATGATGGCACTATATTCATCAGTTGTATCAGTTAAGGTTCACTAGAAGAACAGATCTAATATAATATGTAGCTATGTGTGTGTATATATATGTGTATGTATGTATGTATATATATATGTGTATGTGTGTGTGTGTATATATATATATATATATAAAAACTCCTTCTATATAAGGATTTACAAGGTAGGCTTACAACGGCAGCCTGCAGAGTCAGGGACAGAAGAATACAAAAGGGCCACCTGTGCACTGGAGAGCTAGAGGATCCAGTCAAAGGTTGAAGACCAGGAGTGCTCTGCAGGCCCCGTGTGAGTCCACATGGGGAAGCCAAAGGGTCTGCACTGAATGGAAGGTTGTGCAGTATGTCCTGGAAGCCAGAAGACAGCCATCTAAAGGCAATGACGAAGATTGGCCATCTGAAGAAGATGCAGAAGTGAGACTTTCTTCTCCTTTCCCTTTTTATTCTACTCAGGCTACAGCCTATTGGTTGGTGCCACCCACACCCAGGGTGGGTCTTCCCTCTTCAGTAAATCCACCACACAGATATGCCCAGAACGGTGCTAAACCAATCAGCTGGGCGTTTCTTATTCAGGTCAATACCTCAGGTAACTATCATATCGGTGAATGAATCCAGTGATAAATCCATAGATAAATGTGCTGTTGAGAGGGTGGGCCTAGTCAGAAGGGGCAGTGCCCTGGGAGCATGTCCTGAAAGGGTAAATATCTCTCCCCAGCTCATCCCTTCTGCTTCCTGACCATCATGATGTGAGCAGCTTCTCTACACAGTAGGCCCTTGTACCATGCTGCGTTTTGCATTTCAGTCTACCAATTATGAACTGAAACTTCTGAAAACCAAGAGCCAAAATAAAGCTCTCCTCTTTTAAATTATGGGTATCAGATATTTTGTCCCAGCAATCAGAAACGTCATTAAGACAATCAGTGCAAACTGCTACTAGCATCTGCATACAACTGCAAAATTCCAATTCATCATTTTTAAATATAAAAATACTGTATGAAAAAAAGGAAAACTGGGAATGTAAATCAGTGCAGCTGCTATGGAAATGAGAATGGAGGTGCCTCAAAACCTAAAATAGAACTTAGGGTTGAAGACCCAACTAAACCACTCCCCCCTACATATTCAAATTAATTAAAGTCAGTATACTATAGAGACACACAGATACCCACGTTTGTCACAGCACAATTCACAGTAGGTAAAGTATGGAATCAGCAACAGATAAATGGATATAGTAAATGTGGTACATATATGCAATAGAGGACTCGGCCATAGAGAAGAATGAAATCATGTCATTTGCAAGGAAATGGATGGAACTAGAGATCATGTTATATGAAATAAGCCAGACTCAAAATAACAAATATTATGTTTTCTCTCACATGTGGAATTTAAGAAAGAACAAAAAAGACACGATAGTAGAAGGGAGACTATTACAGAGGGGGAAAGGGAGCAGGGGGAGGAGAGGGTAAGAGAGGTAATAGAGGGAGGATATGATCAAGGTATGAGATACGTATGTATGAATATGCTACAATGAAAGCCACTATTCTATATGATTGATAATATACTAATAAAAAGAGAATTCTGAAAAACTACCTTCTTTTATGAAAGGTTATACAAATAGAGTTCCCTTCTAAGAAGCAGGAAATTATGCTACAGGGGCAAATCAGAGACTTTCTCACTCTGCATTAAGGAACATTTCTGTTAGACATGACCAAGCAATACATTTCACACTATAATCAAGCCCACTGCTTAAACACAATACATATACACTATTAGCAAGCACTGGTAGAGCATTTTCTAAGTGTAATTAGTTGGTATAAATAAAGACTGTCTATAAATAGCTTTATTATTCACCCTTGAAGTTTAAAAAGAAAATTAATATGAAGGTCAGAGAAAGGATTCCCTTAAAATTCACATGTAGTAAGTGTTTAAAAGCACAGTATGAAGAGCCTATAAAAATGAGGTAAACATCCTTGAATGGAGAAAGTCACCATGTATAAAATCATCTACCCTCCATTCTATATAACTCAGCTTTACATGACTGAACACCAAAACAATATCCTGGAAAGCAGAGTCATTTCGATGAGTGGGTTTACATAAACAGGTGGGTCATTACTTATGAGAAGTCACAGATTTGGCAAGAAAACGGCTTGCTGGCTTGCCGAAGTCTAGGTTTGGCACAGTAGTGCCTCACTGCCAAGAACATCACTGGTAATCAGCTCTCTATCCCACAGCATTATCATCCAAGGTCACTTCACTCATTCCACACACATCAAGCTCACCCGGCAATCCTTCATGGAACTGAGCACCTTGCTCCTTTTAGTCTGGGAATGTGGGGGGGTCCCAAAATTCCTCAAGGAAGGAAGAAAAGGTGGCAAGCTGAAAGATAGAGGGATCTTAGACAAGGGGGCGGCATGAGGAAAACACAAATAATAAATAAATGAGGAAACAAAGGAGGGAGGAAGGGAGGAAGGAAAAACTGAAGTATACTGGGAGTAACCCAATTAACTTCAATCACAAAACTAAGGGAATAATGTTAGTTTTGATGCTCAATAAATGGGCGTCAAAAAAAGCTCTAGGGGTGGGGAAGGAGACTGGATCAGGGAATAGCGCAGCAACAAGGTCACTTTTAGAACTTTCCTACTCCACAGTAACCATCTCTGATCGCTGACATTATCCACGTTGGTGTCAGGTGTAATCTCTCATCGACATTCTAAGAATGCATCTTAAATAGCTTGTAGGTTATTTGAACTTGAATGGCATGCTCTTACCTCAAACTCAAGAGGAACAAAATAATTTACTATCTTTCCCAGAAAACTGAAATGACTGCATTTCTGGTCATAGAAATAACATCCCACCAACCTCAGAATTAGAATGAACTTGAGATCGCCACCTCTTCCCCTTCTTGTGTTCCCTACAGCTAACTGATCACAACACGCTGCTGTCTCTTTCACTCCCTTTCCCTTACAGCCACACTTCCCTGCATCTCTACTCAGGTCTTCCTGCTTCCATTCTTAAACTACTCAGATTCATGCTGTGTATCTACACCTTAAAATTACATTCCCAAAACACTTCTCCATCTTTCTCTCATTCATCTCTATCTTGAGTACTTCTTACACACAACAGAGAATGAAATCTATCATTTCACACACAGTATCTGCTAACCAATGTGCTAGGCATCATCATACTAACTTGTTTTGTTTTTTGTTTTGTTTTTTGTTTTTTTGGGTAGTACTAGAGACTGAACCCAAGGCCTCAGGGCACTGAGCTACATCCTCAACCCTTCTTATTTATTTCAAGACAAGGTCTTGCTAAATTGCTGAGGCTAGCCTTGAACTGGTGATCATCCTGTTTCAGCCTTCTAAATAGCTGGGATTATAGGCATGCACCACCACTTGGCCATGATCATCACTTCCAATCTGCACATCATTTGTGATGTAGGTATAATTAACCCCATTTTAAAGAACAGGAAATGAAGGTCCAACCAGACTAAGTAGTTTGCCCAGAGACATTCAGTAGGTGGCAAATCAGGATCTGAGTTTAGGTTTCAGTCTGAGCCAAGGCTATGTCTGTATGTTACACATGTCCTTGACTTCACAGAGTTTATGCCGTCAAGTCCAAACTCCTCTGTCTAGCCTTCTAGCCTTCCTGGGGGAGGGAGGGAAGGGAGGAGAAAATTAGCCCCTGGGTTTGATCCCCAGCAGAGCAAAAAGAAAAAGAAAAAAAGAACTTACCAGTAGACCTGCCCTCTAACTCTACCATCTTCAAATGCTCCCAGCCACTAGAGAGGCTGAGGCAGAAAGACTGTTTAAGCACAAGAGTCCAAAGCCAGTCTGAGCTAAATTTAATACAATCTCATCTCTTTAAAAAGAAAAAAAAAACTCCACCAACTCTGACAACATAGCACTTATAACCAAAAACTTCCACAGTAAGAGATGCTCCATCTGCTCAATTAATAATATTTTAGAACACTGTAATGCAGTGATTCATTTATTATTACAAATACAATTATCCATCTAATTGCTTATCCCCCATTACAGTATCAGCTATCTGACAACAAAAGTCACATCTACCTTGTTCACTGCTATGCCACTAGCACCTAGCTCAGCACACAATAAATATCAACTAATATTTGATGAATGAAAAAAAAACTCCACTATATAAACCCTAGCCTCAATGTGCAAATGTTCATATATTTTAATATTTATACTAAAAAAAGAAATTTTTAAAAAAATCCTCCCTCACCAAAAACAAATCACTTTATTTAGTTAGCATATGCTACAAAGGTGAACAGTTCAGATTTTTAACCTTATTAACAAATTCTGGTAAAAGAAAATTCTTCTGTGAATTTTTTCTTGGTTTAAACATAAGTTTAAATTCAGTACATAGTTCACGGATTTCATTTAAATATTCTCCTACTGGCTTTCTCTTTGAAACTGATAACAAATGATTAGACTGCTTAAATATAAAGGTATTTATCTGATTTTTTTATCTTACACATAATTATAATTCAGCACGCAATCCTAAAATCATAGCGCTTTATAGGTATGGATTTTGGATATGTCCTGGTATCTCTTCAATATTAAGAGTTAAGAAACAGACTCAGGTAAACATAAAGCTATACAACAATTGGAGTTAGGACCCAGCCTCTTTCTTCTCAGTGCAGAGAACTTTCAATTAATTACATGTTACATAAAGACATAAAAGCCTTCCCACCCCAGGCCTGTCTTTGATCAAAGCAGGACAGTACGCAAGACTTCTCTCTCATCTGCTAGGATCACAAATCCCAGCAAGGAAGATTTAGAGTGAAAGTCACTGCCCACAATCCTCTTAAAGAAGCCAATAAAACCAGATCTGCTTTACACCTTTCCTGGACAGCAAATCCACTAGCCTCCAGTACATTAGTCACCAGAAGATTATGGAACTTTCCCTTCCCAGATAACGGATTTCCCATGCAAAGCAAGGCTTCATATTACTCTAATGGCCACCACATTCAACTTCCTTTCCTAAAATTCAAGAAATCCTATTCTATTTTGTTAACATTGCAAAGGAAGATCCGTTTTAACAATGGGGTAAGGCTGTGACTATGTGGTAAACTCACCTGCCACATAGCAAGAATCACCTCTCCAAGCTGGCAGAAAGCGTAAGTAACTTGCTCAAAGCCATGGAGCCTGGAAATAAGTTAGCAGTAATTCAAATCCAGGTTGGTCCAGCAACCTGACTCAATTCTCTCTCAATTCCACTCCAGGAAAGAATCCTAGAGTCCCAGTCTTCAGGGAGTTTACAAGATTAATAGTCATCATGTATGCGGTCCAAAATAACTAAAGATACAACTCAAATATCTCTGTAATAAGTGACCTAGCAAACAAAGCAAAATGGGTGTAGGGGGTGCAGCTTAGTAGTTAATGCAGGCTAATTTTATTACTATAGTCTACCTTTCCACAACTGCTAAAGACATTTGGAAATGCTTTGTCTTCAAAATCTGACAGACAATTTAGCTACCTTCTCAGAATTCATTTGTTGATACCAATCCCAAACCTAATAGAAAATAAAACTACTGAGATTTATACTTGAAATCTGACTCTGCAAACAGGAACTTGAGTGGCCCACAAGCAAAACCGTAACTGTGTGTGCCCTGGGGATGTTGAGAAAACTGCCTCATAGGAGTACTCTGTTGTCTCAGCAAGTACTGTACTTTGAACAAAAAGTAAAGCATTCTAAACAGTGCTTGACACAAAGTAAATGCTCCATATGTGCTAACTATTATAATCATGTCTACCATCATCATCACCAGCACCAGGACCTCAATGCCATACCAATGGTGATTTTAATGTTTTTTTCACTGTTGTATCCTACGCCTGACACACAGCTGACACTCAGACATTTGCTGAATGAATTAACTGCAATTCCTAATACTTCTATTATTAAGCACAGGATAATTGCACTACAATGTGATAGCTCCTAGAAAGAAATGTAAGTCAGACATGGTGACACACCTGCAGTCCCAGCTACTTTGGGAGACAGAGAGATCACAAATTGGAGGCCAGGCTGAGAAATTTAGCAAGACCTTGTCTAAAAATAAAAAGGGATGGAGATGTACCTCAGTGTTCCCTGGGTTTGATCCCCAGTAATGCAAAAAAAAAAAAAAAAAGGAATAAAAGAAGAAAAAAAACCTAAATTGATGCTTAGAAACTTAAGAGAAGGAAGAAATAAAGAATTGTTAAGAGCCTAAATGCAGTGCCTACTAGAAGAGAGAAGAGGGAAGGAAGCACCTCTTCCAATAAACTAAACCACAAGCAAAAAGTTAGATCAAAAGTATTTGCTAAGATTTTGGCACGACTAAAGATTTTTCAGGCTTCCCTACTCAAGATAGGGTACTAGAATCCAGAATTGGGGAATCCAGAGAGAAACAGGAAGTGACTCACCTATGGGCACAGCAAGTGATGAGGCCGAGGTACTAATACCTCTGTGCAAAGGTGGGAGCAGGCCTCTGAGAACAACTCATGCTGGGCACACAACAGAGTTACTGCTTCTCTCCAGGGCTCACGGCAGCTCTCCCAGAATGACTTCCCCTGAGGTGCAGTTCCAGGTACTTAAACCTCCACTGTGGACCACATGAATTGGCTCCTGGCTCCTGAACCATTTTGGGTTTTTCTGAGACAGGGTCTTGCTACGTGATAGAGGTTGCCTTGAACTCACTATGTAGCCCACACCTCAAACTAGCAATCCTCCTGCCTCAGCCTCCCAAGTGCTACCATTACAGGAATTGGCCACTATGCTGAGCTTAAATTAATTTTTAAACAAAAAGGATGAAGCCTGTGTGAGTTAGCCTCAGTCTAGTGAATAATGGTTACATGTGTTCTCTTATGAGGTCTTCTACAGCAACTAAAATATACTTGAGACACTAAGGAAATTATTGAAAATAAAAAATAAGGCCACTAAGCCTGGTGTGGTAGAATGTACTTATAGTCAGTTACTTGGGAGGCTGAGGCAGGAGGACAGCTTGATCCCAGGAGTCTGGACAACACAGTGAGACTCATTCTCTTTAAAAAAAAAAAAAAAAAAAAAAAAAAAAGGTGAAAGATAATAAACCTATCAAAATAAAATGTTGAGAAAAATAATAAGGTTTAAATAACCAGATCCCGATAAGTAAAAAAACCCACTCATTCATCTATGCAGGACTCACATTTTGTTGTCTTCAATCTGCAGACAGATTACCTCCTCTTGACCATGGCTAGCTGGCCACTGTTTAAAGACAGATCTTCATCTTCCAGGTTTCATGGTGCAGAACCCCTGAGCCTTGACTTAGCATTTATTCAAATGCTAGGCCAAGTCTACACCACTTCTTTGCTGCAGACTCCTGGTTTGCTTCATTCCTCTGTGTGTGTGTGTGTGTGTGTGTGTGTGCGCGCGCGCACGCGCATATACGCACTGGGGACTGAACTCAGTGCCTTGTACATGCTAAGCATATGTTCTACCACTGAGCTACACCCCCAGCCTCTCATTTTTGTTTTATGGTGGATGCAATAATGTGTGTTTTACTGAAACCAATTCAAAATCTTTTTTGGAAACAGAGGCTAGGAAAGTAGCTCATTAGTAGAATGCACCATGTTTAGTATCGGTGAGGTTCAGGGCTCAATCCCCAGGGCTGGAAAAAAAAAAAGCCAGAAGGAAGAAGATATGTAAACTACCTGTATCACCAACAGGGATATATGTGTAAACACACAAAGTAAGTTCCTGGAGTTGCTGCATTTGGCAGGATTAGTCTGAGAACGCTGAGGCTTTTAGTCAAATTAAAATGAAAAAGGAGTAAGACTTGTCAGTCAACCACAAATAATGCCTGCAAAGAGGTCCAAGGCAACAGAACAGCAAGAACCTTTCCATGAGTTTATGACAGAACAGCCAACACCACTAGACACAGAGGTGAACTCTAGGAGCAGCTGGAGAAGGCTGGGAGGCAGCAATACAAAGTCAGAGTGTGAGTGTCTTCTGAGGTGACTTGATGCGGTACACACTTCAGAAAAGGATCCACGACCACTGTGTCAAGAATAGAGTGGAGGGAAAAGCCAGAACAAGAAGCCTGAGAGTACTGTATATACCAGAGTGCACAGCAGATAAAATACCCTGGTGTCTACAATATTCTCAAGCAAGAATTTGGGATAACCCATTTAATGGGATAATCCATGCGCCCAGCTGCCATGACAGCCCCAAATGCCACAGCAGGAGCACTTGAATCTGGGACCTCTTCCTAGAGAGTCTATGTCTGTCTCTCTCTCTGTCTTTCTCCCAACTAACACGTTATTATATTGGCAGAGGCAATATAACAAAATGCCTCAGAATAACAGTGTGGTGGTGCATGCCTATAATCCCAGCACTCTGGAAGGCTGACGCAGGAAGATTCCAAGTTTAGACCCAACCTGAGCAATTTAGTGAGACTCTGTCTCAAAATACATAAATTTTAAAAAGGAAGTGGGGGGCTGGTGTATAGCTCATTATGAAGGCCCTGTGTTCAGTCCCCAGTGTGAGAAAAAGATTGTGCACCCTGGGTAAACATCTGAGCTTCAAATCCACTCTGAGAATGTATAAATAAAGTCTTTCTCATCTACAGAAAGACTTCCAGAATTAAAAAAGAGAACAATCTAGCGCAGGGATGGTGAACTTTTTAGCAACCAAGCGCCAACCGAACTCCAACCCCAAACTCACTTATTTATTGAAAACTGCCAACAGTGCAATTAAACCCAAATACTGAGGTTTTCATTTAGAAAAAATAACTCATACATTAACATCTTTTGTCTTAAAAGAAAAAAAAATAACATGCATGCCATAGGTTTACCACCACCCATGTAGCTCAGAGGAAGAATACCCCTGTGAAGCCCTGGCTTCCACTCCAGCACAGGAGAAAGACAGAAAACCTATATAGGCCCTTACGTGTCTTACCGCCTCACATTAACCTCAGATCCATCTCCTACCCACTTCTCTTACCAGCTCACCTGTTGATTGTAATCACCTTAAAACAAGATGCACAAATAACTAGAAATTAGCGTGTATCCAGTAGTTGAAATTGTCCAATATTCTGAGCTTGTTTGGCCAATTTCCCCTTCTCTTTTTCTAATGCTAGAGAACTCTGAAAGCAGTTTCAATCCCAACAGGACACTTCTTGTCCGCTTTCAGGTGAACCAAACTCCTCAACCTCACATCCATATCTACAAGGTGGGTGTAAAAGGAAGCTTGTTGTGAGAACTGAGTTAATATTGATCAAGTGACTGGACTATAATAAGTGTAGTATGTATTAGCTATTATCATCTTAACTTCATCTTTATTTCAGCATTTTATTGGCCACCACGAGATAGCCAGGGATACATCACATTTTTCAACAGCAATATATGGACATGACTTTTTCATCACCTTTGAATGTAAAACAGCAAAGTGATGGGGCCCTACTACCTGTTGGAACATCTCTAGGAGACAAGTGTCTCAAACTAGCCATGCTCAGCCTCCAACACTCAGGACAGCTCCCCTTCAACCTCACTCCAGGAGCTCCATTCTTTGCAAAGAGAATGCTATCTTCACTTGGACCAGTCTCTCAGGTACCTTCAAGTTGTGTGAATATGAATCTCAGAAGTTTGTGTAAATAAAAAAACCTTTTTGTGAGCCCCCCCACCCCGTGTAACTCCCTAGCTGTGCCGCTAAAGTAATACTTTCTTTATTTTCTCTTTTCTATCTGGAATCTAGTGCAGCGGAAGCCTGGGGGTCAGGCGAGGAAAAGCAACATGACTCCCACGCGCATTCGCAGGCGGTCCTCCACCTCCCCGGGCAGCAGGAGCTACAAGGAACGGAATTCCAAGGGCACCGTCGGGCTTGGAGGAACAAGAGCTGGGTCACCCGGCGACAGGTGAGGGTCGCCCCCAGGACCCGCGCCCCGGTCAGGCCACAGTCGCCGCGTGCGGTCCCCTCCTTCCGGGACGCCGGGCGCTGCTCCTGCGGACCCGCGGCGAGCGCTCGGAGGGCGCGCACAGAGCGGGCGCAGGCCCGGCCCGGCCGCCGACTCACCTGGCCGGTGATGCCGGTGATGAGCGCCACCTTCCTGGACTTGCCCACGTCGCCGTCCCCGGAGCCCCGGGGGCTGGGGCAGCGCGCCGGCGCTTGGGCCATGTTGCTGCGGGCGGGCCGGCGGCCGAGGCAGGCAGGGCGGGGCGCGGCGCGGCGCCGGCGGGCCTTGGGGGTGTGCCGCGCGCGAGCGCCCGCCGGGCTGCGGCCGAGGGAGAGCGCGCCGCGCTGCCGGCAGCCACAGTCTGACAGGGCGCGCGGGCCGGGGGCGGACCGGGGGCGGGAGGCTGCGGGCGGGCGCCGCGTGCCGCGTCAGCGCGTCGCCGCTGGACGCCCGCCGCAGGCCCCGCCCCGCGACGCCGCGCCACGCCCCCTCGCCTGGGCTGCGCGGGGCGGGAGGGGAGGGGCCTGCGGCCGGCGCGGCTCTGGTGGGCGGGGCCTGTCGCGGGGGCGGCACGGGAAGAGGAAGCAGGGACCTGGACCCTCGGTCCCAGTCTCGCCTGAGCCGGGAGCGTGCAGAGGTGGGCCCTGGGCGGCCTCCCGAGTCTCCCGGGAAGCCTAATGTCCCTCGCGGGTGCTGGGAGGGAGGACTGCGGGTTGACCTCTCCGTCAGGAAATTGCTCAGAAGTCCAGACCCAGGCGCGCCGGGGCGAGGGCCAGGGCCAGGGGTGCCTGGAGAGCGGCTGCGCTGCCTCCTGAGGAGTCCAGTGTTAGGTCACTTGAAGGACCCCAGGTGCCAGGGCCCCCACGTGGGCACAGGTGCGGGGAGTAACTCAACTCACCCCTAGCCGGGCTTTGTAGCGCAGAACCTACAATGCAGGACGAGAAAACCCTGGCCGCACTGTGAGCGGCACGAGGAAGTGTTGGAAGCCAGGACGTGGCGATTGGTGTGGCAGCTGCACATTGGGCAGGGAAAGGAAAGTGACCCAGAAACGGGATTAGCAGGTGTCTGAGGAAGGCAAACTTCCCTGTCTCCATTCTCTGCCTGTCTGCATTACCCCCTCCACCGTAAGTAGCCTCAGATAATCGCCTCAAATTACGGACTGAGGTACTAGAACAACCTGGGATGCAGACTTGCAATCCCAAATCAGGAAAGCTCGGGATTAAATGAAAAATCGCTACTGCCCCACAGACCCCTCAGGAATATCCCTTAGTTTTACAGGTAGGCTTGTGTAGTTTCACATCTCACCTGTCTGCAAATGGGGAATGAGAGCCTAAAGCAGAGGAAGCATTTTCATTCAAACTCACTGCAAGCAAGAAATGGCTTTGAAATACACTAGGTGATCTTAAAAACATATTTGTTTTCATGTAAATATCCTTTAAGGTAATGCATGGAAAAATTGTTTAACATTTTGCCAAAAAAGTCACAGAAAAGTTGCTAACTCGGAAATATGCCTCGTTTGTCCCATAGCTTTCAGACCTGCTGTCACAGTTGGTATGAAATTCACTCGTCCTAGTCAGAAGTGTGACAGGAGAAGTCATCAAAAGAAAACCAATATTACATGGGCTGTCTGTGTAGCCCAGTGGTAGGACACTTAACCTAACATGTGCAAGGCCTTGGCTTTGATCCCCAGCACTACTAAATAAGTAAATAAAACCAACATTGTTAGAGCCTGAAAATAAAATATTTACAAAATACTATAGTAAAATATTTTTTAAAACAGTGAAGGTCAGAGATGAAAAAGGAAAGCTATTTCTTGGAAAACATCCCTAAGGCCGCAGGCTGGGTGGCTTAAATAGCAGCAATTGATTTCCACACAGTTCTGGAAGCTGGAAGTCCAAGATCAGGGGCTGAGTTCTTTCAAGGCCCCTGTGTGTGTAGACACGTGGTGTTATCCATCTGTATGTGTTTGTGTCCAGATTTCCTCTTAAGGACACCAGTGATACTTGATTAGGCCCCACCCTAATGACCTCATGTTAACTTATCTCTTTAAAAGACCCTATTTGCAAATGTACTTATATTTGGAGCTACTAAGCTTTAAGACTTCAACATATGCATCGAGAAAGGGACAAAATTCAGTCCATAACCAGAGTTAGAGGGGAAAAGAGGTTCTTCGTATTTGTTTGGTTTGAAGATGAGGAGGGAAGTTGGTGGTGGAAGTTACTGATTTACAGTCAGCCCTAGATCTGGGCAGCCTGAGAAAATGACATTAACTGGAAGGAAAGTGCAAGCTGCACGATCATGGGACACTCTGAGGGCATTGGCCCAGTTGTGTTTACTCTAACATAGTAGTTCTCAGCCTCAAGTGACTGTCTCCTGAGGGGACATTTGCAAATTCCTGGGAGCGTTTTTGTTCATCACAACTGGAACTGTGCTGTTATTGTTACTCAGCATCCTACAGCACAGCCCAGCCTACATCAGCAGAGTTATCTGGCCCAAAGTGTCAGTATAGTCGGTCCTCCCTATCTGTGTGTTCTGAATCGTGGAGTCAGCCAGCCTTGGTCACGTACTGTGTGGTCACTCCTGGAATGGTTGCATCTGCAGCATGAACAGGCACTTTCTTTTCCTTTTCCTTAAATAATATAACAAATATTTACATGATATTTTATTGTATTCGGTATTAAAGTCATCTAAAGATGATTTAGAATATGCAAGAAGATGTATATAGGTGCATGCAAATGCAACCCCATTTTATATAAGGTACTTAAGCATGTGAGGGTTTTGTATGGGATGGTGATTGGAGAATAGTGATGGTTGACTATATTTAGCTCCATACAGTTTTGCATGTGTATGTTCATGTGCCCACCACCACATTCTGGGTGCCAAACAGTTCTAACACCACCATGATGCTTCATGTTGCCCTTTGTAATCACACTACTTCCCTCTCACCCCCAGTCTTAACCTCTGAACCCAGTGATCTGTTCTCCATTCTAAAATTTTGTCATTGGAAGTGTGCTATAAATGATATCACAAAGCTTGTAGCCTTTGGGGTTTGTCCACGGTCCTTGTTTTCTGGAGATTCATCCGTGTTGTGTATATTGATGGTTTATTCATTTTTACTGTTCAGTTTTCATGGTGTAGATATACCGTTGTTTGAGTAACTGCTCAGTTGTTGAAGTACATCTAAGCTGTTTTCACTTTGTACCTGCTACAAATGAAGCCACTATGAATATTCGTGTAGAAGTTTTTGTGTGAATGAAACTTTTCACTTTCCTGGAGGGTGTCACTGCCAGCTGGGTCCTAGAGAATTGCATGTCTCAGGTTTTTCTGTTGTTTGTTTTTGTCTTTTTGCCATTTGGGGCCTGAGCCCCGGGCCTTGCAACCCAGGCCTTGCACATGCCACACAAGCACTGTCTGACACTGAACTACATCTTTAGTTTTATAAAAATTAACAATCTCTTGCAAAGATTTTTGTAAACATAGAATTTCCTGCATTAAATTGCTTTCTGCTTGAAACATCTATCATGGTTTCTTTGTCTAGCTCTAAACTCTGAATGACATTGTGGTAGAGATAAGACTCAAACTGTGGATTTAGTGCTCTTAACCAACACTGAAAGACCAATGAGATGGTAACGTGGTGCCAATTAATCCCAGCTGTCAGTCTGACTGGATGAAGAGACCCTGGGGGGTGATTGTATCACAGGAATGCCACTCATCATCAAGCAAGTGTTCATGGCTGAATGTGCTATTAAGGGATGGGGCCCAGTTGCAGGAGGTGGGTCACTGGGGGTGGGACTTCTGAGGGTATGTATATCTTGTTGGCAGTCTTCCCTGGTGCTCTGTTTTCCAGCCCTCGTGAAGGGAACAGCTTTGCCCCACCACACCCTTCCACCATGAAGTACTTGCCTTGGAGCCAGCTGACCACTGACTGAAACCTCTGAAACTCTGAGCCGAGTAAACCATTTGCTCCTTAGATTGTGTGTGTCAGGCATTTTGTCCCAGCAATGGGAAAGCTGACCAGTGCACATGGTATATGAATATGATCAAGAAAGAAGGGTTGGTGCAGCAGAAAGCATTTAGACTCTTTTTTTTTTCTTTTTCTTTTTTTTTTTTTTCCTTTTACCATTCCCTCCACTTCAGGATCTGTACCAGTTTTCCAGTTCAGGAAATAAGTGGGGTAGGAGCAGTGGATTTTGAAATAAAATCGTATGAAATCCACCTCTGTTGGACATGAGACAACACAGATCTCTGCTTTTTCACTGGAATAAAATTACAATGCATCAATCTTCCTTCTTAGACTGGATAGCAGAAGCAGCAGGGCTTTTAAGAACATAATTATTCATTAGCTTTTAGCCAAGTGAGAAGGCAACAAGATAGCTCTGAAACTCCTAGGGACTTCCTGAAATCCACCACCTCAACTTTGCAATATATCATTCTACTAGTGTAATCGTGCAACCATTGCAAGGTTTTTGGGTGATTTTTATTGGTTTGTTTTTATCTGAGACAGGACCTCACTATGTTGCCTCGCCTGGTCTCGAGCTCCTGGGCACAAGTAATCCTCCCACCTCTGCCTCCTTGGGTAGCCGAGACTGCAGGCATGTGCCACCTTCCACTAGTATGTTCAGTAAAGGGGGAAAAATGTTCAAAGTAATGGAGAGTACTGATTTCTCTTACATTCTCACTCATAATTTTTCATCAGCCAGAGCTCTGTCTTTAGCAGATGTGTATTCAGAGTTCTAGATTCTGTATGTCTACCTATCTCTGGTGTGCCATATAATGTGTGCCTAAAGTCACTTTGTCTCTAGTTCCTTCATTTTTTAATTTTTAATTTTTAAAAAGTTGGACCAATAGTTTTCAAGTTAGAAATTTCATCAGAAAGTTTTTCACTCTGATAATCTGAGTTTCTCAATTCACGAAGTCCTGGGAGCAGAGCCTTGGAGTCATTGCTATAGGATCTGATTAGACTGTCCTCTCAGGAAGCCCAGCACTGTTTTTCCACCAGTGGCTTTAAACCCAGAAGAGAAAAGCATATGAAACTTTAAGTCTCTTTTGGCCCCTATTTTCAGCATTTCCTGAGAATTGGAGAACATGTGCGTGCTCACTCCTCCCTTTGTGACATTTCTGAAAGCTTTCCTCAATAAAAGTGGATCTCCAATAACATAAAATACTAGAGGTGAAGTAATACAATGTTCTTTAAATTAGATGAGGTAATAAAATACTCTTGACTGCCTGTGGAAGCTTTCCAGTACTTGGCTACTAGTCTGATTCTTACAATATGTAAAAATTGCCTCAAGGTTAAGATATCACTCTCATTTTTTTAATTCTAAGCACTCTATGGCCAGCAAAAACTTGCCATTTTATACTAACATGTTTAACATGCTCAAGATGCTGTCGTAAATCTCACACTCCTCCAGCCTGAGTCTGTTGCAGCTAATGGCTTCTGATCTTCCTTCTAGTACTTTGATGCCCAGAAAAGGTCTTGATGAGGGGCCTAATCTGCAGCAAGGATTATAATGGCAAGCACCTTGAGTCCTATGCATTACAGAGTTTGCTAGACCTCCTAGGAGAAATAGTAAAGAGAACATCAATCCTAATATTTTTTTTTGCAATGTCGGGAGATTGAACCCAGGGCTTCATGTATGCTAGGCAAGTGCTCTCCCACTAAGATATATCCCCAGCCCCTAATGAATTTTTTAAACAGCTGCCTCCTTCCCACCATTTAGGGTCTATTAAACTTTGAGAGACACGCCTTACAAAATTCAGCCTAGGACAGAAGAATGCTGAAGACCACTTGGGCTGTGTCTTGGATGGTGTCCTAATCCTTACTAAGAAGACCCACTTTGACATGTCAACCCCTAGATGGTCCTCAGATGCAGCTTTGGGGTAACTCTACCAAGATTCTCAAAGCAAACTGTAAGCCCTAAAAAAGCAAGGGAGTAAGGGGATCCTCTTGGAACCTTATTAAAGGGCAGTAAACACTGGTGGAAGACAGAACCTACAGCTACAGCAAGCAGTGGAGGTAGTTGTGATCCAATTAGGATCCACCATGGTCCTGGCAAGAGGACTGTGATGGTGATTAATCCCTGTGTTAGACACTACAGCCTGAGCCCAAGTCAGGGAGTGTCTGGCAAGTGTTCAGGAGGAGGAGCACGGAGAGGCGAATGATGATTAGTCTAAAACTATTAGGATAATTCCATTCTCCTTGTCAGTGAAGAACTTGGGCACAGACATGGGATACATTCCTAGTCACTGAGATGTGATGAGTGAGATTATTCTGCCATTGAGTCCCTCCTACCTATCGCCTATGGGAGATATCCTCAGTTTAGTGGTGATGGGATTCTGCTTTTCCTGGGTGAGATCCAACCAGGTTCTGCCTGCTTGCTATGTAACAAATTGCTCACAAGCTTGTGGGTCTGTAATTCAGGAAAGCTCTGCTGGACAGTTCTTCTGCTCCTTGTGACATCAACTGGGGTCACTCAACTGGGTCACTTGTATGGCCTAAAGTTTCCACAAAGTCTTCATCCACAGTCTGGTGCTTTGATAGGAAAGGCTACAAGGCTGGGTTCAAGTGGGATTTAAGATGGCCAGCACTGACTGTCTATTTACCCCCTCTTTAAATTCTGCCTACAGGGTCCCTCTGGCATGATTGACAGCGTACACAGTGGAACAGGGCTACCAGGAGTAAAGATTCTATACGACCTAAGAAGAAACTGTGACCTTCTTATGACTTAGCCTTGAGGTCTCAGGGCATCATTTCTATAACATTTTATTGGTAAAAGCAAGGCACTAAGTAAGTCTAGTCCAAACTCAAAGGGAAGGAGTTAGATCCCACCTCTGATGTGAGGAGTATCATAAATATACAGAGGGAAGGTATTGATAATGGTCCTCTTTGGAAACTATTGCTCTCAAGGCAGCCTTAAACCACATGGATTCTCATCATTTCCTTGCACAAAATACACTCACCTCTTGCTCTCTTCTCTTCTCTTTTAGTGCTGGAGGTCAAACCCAGGGTCCCTTGCATAGTAAGTTGCATTGTTTTCTATGCTGTATAACAAATCACCACAAACTTGACAGCTTCGACCAACACGCATTTATTATCTCACAGCCTCTGTGAGGTGGGAATCTGGACAATTTAGCTGGGTCCTCTGCTCAGGGTCTCATATAACTGTGACCAAGTTGCCATCTGGGCTGTGTTCTCATCTGAAAATGTCATGGGGGGAGTCTGCTTCCTCGTTCAATATACTGCTGGCAGAATTATGGCTGTAAACCTGAGAGCCTTGACTTTGGGGAGCTGTCAGAAGAGGCCAGCCTTGAGTCCTAGAGGGTACCTGTAGTGCTGTGCTTTGTGGACTTCCTCAACATAGCTAGTCAGTGAGGAGCAGGTCTCCAGCCTCTGTTTGCTATCATGGAAATTTATAGAACATAACCCAATCACAGAAGTGGAGTGACAGTTCATCACCTTTGCCATATTTTTTTTTTTTTAAAAGAAGCAAGTCACAGGTCCCACCCTTGCTCAAGGGGACAGGACCTTGAAAGGGTGTGTCTTTCACATCCTCCCCTTTGGAGGCCCCAAATTTGGTGGAATAAACAAAATCTTTTTTCCATCACAGTACTGTTTATTTGGGATTATGCTTGTGGTTGCAGTCAGAGGGCATCTTGGGCTGGAATCACTCAAAGGTTTAACTGGTCTAGAAGTGCATGATGGCTTCTTCATGTCTGGATTGGGGTTCCTAGGATGCTGGGGCCTGTCTGGATGGTCCTCACTCTCCATGAAGCCTCTCCACATGGCTATCTTGGAGTCCCTCACAGTGCACAAGTCGCAGAGTACTCAGACATCTGATGGTGGCCGGTTCCCCAAGCGTAAATACTCCAGTGGTCCCACATGCAAACTACCAGGCTCTGAGTCATGCAGTGAGAGCACCCCAAATCACTGCTATCAGTTGGACAGGGGTAGAGAGTGTTACTCAAGGGTTCATGTGCTGAAATTTAGTCCCCATTGGAAGGCATTAAGAGGACAGAAATTTAATCTATGATATTTAGAGGTGGAGCCACTGGGACATGATTAGGATGTGGCAAGGTCATCAGGGTGGAGACCCAAGGACTGAATAAGGCTGACTTTTTAAGAAGAGAGAGAGAGAGAGCTGGGGGTGTACTTCAGTACTTCAGTGGTAGAGCACTTGCTTTGTATGCTTGAGACCCTGGGCTCAGCTGGCTGACTGGCTTTCTGGTTTTCTCGCCTGCTTGCTTGCTTGCTTGCTTGCTTGCTTGCTTGCTTTTTCAGTGCTGGGGATCAAACCCAGGGCCTCCCACATGTTAGGCAAGCACTCTACCACTGAGCTACATCTCATTCCTTGCTTTCAAAACCACTTTAACTGGACATTCTCTTCCTTGCAATTCAGTACATTTCTGTAGGCACATCTCTCCAACCATCAAGCAGTGGAGAAGAAAGTTCACTAGCAACTACAGGAGAAGGATTTTAAGGACCACTAAGAGAATGTTATCACATGGCAGTGTGCAGGGAAAATTCAGGACCTTTGGAGCTTACTGGTTGGAAATCCACCCTTTATCCATCCTCCCTGAGACCTGGTGGTCTGAGAGAATGAAGTGGTGGTTTTGTTGCCTTGGAAATCTTTAAACCTGACCCTTAAACATTGCTGTGCTTTGATTGTGTTTCTCCAAAATGCATGTGTTGGAAGTTTAATCCCCAGTGCAGGAGGATTGGGATATGGGGCCTAATGGGAGATGATTAATCCGTGTAAAAAGGGATTGTGGAAGTGAGTTCTGTGTTCTACTTTTCTGCCATGTGAGAACACTGTTTTTCTCTTCAGAGAAAGCAGTGATAAGATGCCATCTTGAAATCTGCTATGGTCTGGATGTGGTTTGTCTCCCAGAGGCTTGTGTTTTGGAAGCTTAGTCTCCAGTGTGGCCACATTGAGGTGGAGAAAACTTAGGAGGCAAGGGCTCGGGAAGATAATTCCACTCGGGGCAACCATGGTGTTATCACTCTTGGAATGAGTTAACAGAATTCTCACAGTACTGGGTTAGTTCCTGCAATAATGGGTTGCTATAAAACAGTGAGCCTGGGCCCTCCCTGGTCTCTTGCTTCCTGTTGCATCATATGATCTCTCTTGTACACACTACCTTTGTGCAATGCCAGCTGCCCGCCCTGAGGCCATTGCTAGAGCCGAACATATGCCAGCACCATGCTCTTGTTTGTACCTACGTAATTGTGAGCTAAATGAACACTTCTTCTTTATAAAGTACTAAGCCTCAGGTATTTTTCTAAGGCAACACAAAATAGACTAAGGCAGAACCACAGATCAAATATATCAGTACCTTTATCTTGGACTTCCCAGCCTCCAGAACAGTGATAAATATATTACTATAAATTATAAATTACTCAGAGCATAGTATTCTGTTTTATCAATACAAAACAGATCAAGCAAGTACTCTCTCCTATCTAAGTCTGACTTGATGTGGAAAAATCAAGATTACATTTTAAGGGACTTACCCATAATGATCCATCTATTATCTGCATCTATTTCACCTTTGTGGGGCAGTATATTATTCTCCTAGGATTGCTGTAACAAATCACCACAGAGTTGGTGAGTTAACACAGAAATACTCTCAGTTCTGGAGGCTTCCAGTCTGAAATCAAGGTGTTACCTGAGCCACGCTCTCTCTGAAGAGTCTAAGGGGGAATCTCTCCTTCTCTTTTCCAGCTCCTGCTAGTTGCCAGCGATCCTTAGCATCCCTTGGCTTGTAGACATACCACCTCACTGTTTGTCTCTGTTTTCACGTGGCATTCTCTCTGTGTATCTCTGTGTTCAAATTTCCTCTTTTGTAAGGACCCTGGGTGTGTTGGCTTAGGTGAACACCCTACTCCAGTATGACCTAGTTTTGACTTGATTACATCTCCAAAGACCCTATCTCCAAATCAGGTCACAGTTACAGGTACCACAAGTTAAGACTTGAATATATCTTTTTGGGAGGTTCAATTCAATCCACAATAAGCAGGTCAATGAAAGTACTAACAGTAATGAATGTCACATTCAGTTGGAAGATTCTAATGTGCTTTGTTGGCAGCACAAAAGAGAAGAGCCTAAGGGCAGATCTGGGAGACCAGGATTTATATTGAGGTGTTCCGGAGGAGAGAAAGGAGAGTGACAGAAGAACCAGGTTAAGTTTTGTGAGGAAATGAGCTTCTTTTGGATTTCCAGGGAAATCATGTGGGAAAAAATAAAAACTTTTATATTAAGCACTTCCAACGTGGTAGCCACTGGAAGAAACACTATATACATTGTTTCAATATTTCTCCTCCTTTTACAAGATAGGAAGTAGCCTGGTTTTCTAGATAAGAAAGTTGGACTTTAGGGAAGTGAAGTCAATGCTTAAAGGTTACTTAGTAAATAAAAGGCAGAATGAAATAAAACTCACCCATCTACAAACTCCATGCTCTTTCATTTGCGAAAATAATTCTGCATGAAGTCTGCAAATAATTACAGATGCCTGTGTATGCCAGGTACCTACCCAAGGGTGAGTCAGGCCACAGGCTGCCAGCTGCCTTCAACAATAGTGATCCTGGTTTGCATTTCCACTCATGAGGTATAAAACTGTTTGATGTTCCAGGCCATTCCCAGCACTGAATATCCAACCTGGGATTCTTCGAAATTAGATACGTAGGAGTGACATCTTGTTTTAACTTGTGTGTTTTCAACTATTAGTAAAGCTAAGCAACTCTTTACATTATTATCTTTCCATTTTTATTTCCTTTTCTCTGAACTGCCTTGTCATATATTTTGTTCAGTTTTCTAATGGGTGTTCATCTTCTTATAGATTCATTGCAGTTTTCCATGTATGATAGATATTATCAGTGTCATTTTCTGTCTCACAAAGATTTCCTCCCATGAACCTGGTTTTCATTTGGCTTTGCTTCTTGTAATTTACTCAAAAAGATATCCCCTACAGCAAGATAATGTAACTTCCCTCTTGTGTTTGCTTGTATTTGTATCTTTATATAAAGTATGATAAATTTTTTCTCATCCTTATTGTATTTTGAATCACAATTTATATATGGATCTTCCACTAAATCCTCATTTCTTTCATTGGTTTAATTATTCCTTTTTCAATGTCAAGCTCTTTTAATATAGCTTAGTCAAATAGTTGATATTCGTTATAGTATTTTTCCCTTAAAGACTTCAATTTTTTCAAAATTTCTTTCTTATATATTTTCCGTTTCTAAAAAGAAAATCAGAAACTAGGGTGAGTAAGTAGCTCAGCAGTACATGTTTCATATGTGTGAAACCATGGGTGCAATACCGGTGCCACACACAATACACACACAGCACGCACACACACACACACACACACACACACACACACACACACACACAGAACCATCTTGTGCAACTCATTCTACTGGAATTTTTTGAGCAAGAATAACATATTTATACAACTTTTTCTCATCTGTTTATGTAAGTTTTAAAAGTTTTTGTTACATAGCTCTTACATTTTTCTTATTAGATTTATGCCAACGTTTCATAATTTACATTGATATTGTTAGTAATGTCAGATCTTTTTTCTGATCTTTCCTATTGATTGTTGCTAAAAAAAAAAGGAAACCAAGACACAAAAAATGTCTCTTCCCATGCCTTGATTTTTTTGTTCATCACACTCTTGTATTTTACAAACATTTCCCTTTTGCATTGTATCATCTTTAATGTTCTCTGTCTTCTAATAAATTAATTCCATCTGTCTTGGCTTTCTAGTGCTGTACTGGCTTTATTTATTTGTGTTGGGAATGAAACCCAGTACCTCATGCATATTAAGCCTGTGCTGTACCACCAAGCAATACCATTAGCCCCTTGTTTATTTTCTTTTCTATAATATATAAATAAACTTTTTTTTTAGAACAATGTTTGTTTCACAGCAAAATTGAGCAGAAAGAAGAGTTTCCATACACCACAACCCTACACTTACACATCCCCCCAGCATGCCCCACCTGAGGAGCTGCCTCCACAGTCATCATCCCACAGGCCGCAGCTTGTGCTGGGCCTCATGGCCTAAGCTTGGCTCCACAGGGGAGGCTCATCTCAGCCCTTAGCACTCTCAGGGCAGTGTCCTGACCAGGGGCAGCAAGCTCCTCCTCCAAGGTGGCACACTCACATGGCTGTCAAGCTGGTGTGCACTGTCCCTTGAGTGATGAGCCACGGCTCACAGCCCAGAACTGGTCCCCGAGGCCTAGGGCCCTGGGAGAGCTGTGTGCCTTTCATAGCGAGGGTTTGTAAGTCACATAGCATCACTTCAGCTGTCCTTTGTTGATCGAGGCACTCACAAAGGCCTAAGCAGGCTCAAGGAAGAGACACAGACTCCACCTTTTATAGGGAAGTTTCTGAGAGGGCATATGAGGTAGGCATATTTGTCATAGGCCTCTTTGGAAATGCAATCTGCATATCAATAAAGGCAAGTTAATTAACAGAACTATCTTGAAAGACTTCACAAGAAGCTCATCAGCATGCTATATATACGTAGATGTACAGAAAGCATGTACATATGTATGTGTATAGGTACGTTTATGCAAATGTATATGAGTGAAATACAGGAGGAGTAATGTAAATGTCAAAGAATCATGATAAAGGAATTCACTGTATTTGGATTGGCCCTTACTAGCCCTGTAATAGATTGAATTATATTTCCCCAAAATCCATAAATTAAAGCCCTAATGCCCAATGTGACTATATTTGGAGACAGGACCTTTCACGAGGCCCAGCTAAGGTTAAATGAGGTCATAAGAGTGAGGACCTACCCAAAGCACTCTTTTCTCTCTCCCTCTCTCTCTCTCTCTCTCTCTCTCTCTCTCTGTCCTCGTGGGCCATGTGAATGCACATTGAGAAGGCAGCCACCTACATGCCAAGAACAAAGGCCTTACCAGAAACCAATTTTTCTAACACCTTGATCTTAGACTTTGTTTTGTGATAAAATAATCTACCCATCCTGTACTACTTTGTTATGGCAGCCTAAGCAGATGAGACAAACCCTAGTAGGCCTTGGATGTCAACATTAGACAAACATCTACCACTTTAAGGCCAGTTTTTTATAAGAGCGTTTCAGTGCCTTAATGGTGAACGGAACAAGCCAGCCATGTAAAGAAGCCCATGGGGGTAGAAGAATCTGCTATTTTGCTTCTATTGTGATATACTGACTATACACAGGCAGAACCAAGAGGCAGATTCTCCACTAGTGGTCAAGGAACCAGGGTGTCTTGGGGGAGGCATAAAGGCAATGGAAGGCTCGGATTTCACAGGTCTTTATGCAGATGGACAAAATCTGAATAGTCAGGACCCCCCCCCCACCGCCGTGCCCGGGGTCAGTGCATAAGAGATGCAGATCTGCTACTGGTCTGGCTCTTATGAACACCTGTATAAATGTGGTACAGCTGAGGTAAGACCATCCTGCAACGGTCCAGAAAGTCATCTGTTCCTGTAAATGGCAGCAGGACAGATGGAAACCATCAGTTAGTCACTGGGTACCAAGCTAGTGATGAACAAAACCACACCTGAGAAGGAGAAGGCCTGGGGAATACCCTGGTGTTAGGAAGCAGCCACCTGCTAACTGACTCATCCTTCTGTAAGCCAACTGCTGTCCCTGGGTGAAGGGCAAGACATGCTGCTGTCTAGGACAGGAATACTCTTCTACCATCATACATGCTATCAGAGGCAAATTCATCTTGGCTCAATAGCCAGAGGAAAAAGGATCTCAAGATGACAAAGTGGGGAGAGTGGAGGTAAGAGGAGGTAGAAGGGAAGATTCTCTCTCTCTCTCTCTCTCTCTCTCTCTCTCTCTCTCTCTCACACACACACACACACACACACACACACACACCACACACACACACACACACTAGGAAAGTGCTCTACCACTGAACTATACTTCCAGCCCATATGTGATTTTTAAGCAAGCCTCATTATGTGGCTCAACTGATGAAGTCATCGGCCACTGATGACAAACTCAATCTGCAGCCCCTCTTCCCTCCCTGAAGACTGGTGGGTAAGGCTGGATCTTCCCTCAGTCTTTCTAGCTCCCATCCTAAACCTCAGCCACCAAAGACACAGACAGTGGGGATTGTGAGGATCTTAGAAGTTCCGTGTCAGGAGTAGGGGCCTAAGACTAACTAGTACAACAAAAAAACGCTCCAATCACCCGTATCACTCAGACACAACATTTTTAGGAGTTGTGTGTCAGGGACCAGGACAGAGACTAAATGGCTGTTTCTTCCATGTCATATATGAGGATGCAGAAATTCTGATGTTGTGACATTGGTTGGTTATAAAATCTCAGGAAAATTCCCTCTCAATAGCCTCATAACTAAATGGGAAGGTAAGGCTTCCCTTCTCCCTCTACTCCTCCTTATTTCCTGACATATACCAGAAGTAGTAGAGACTAAGACACAGCCTTGACCCCCAGGAGCCATGGTCTTAGGATACTGGAGAAAATGATCATTTTTGTTCCTTTCTGATACTGAAATCTATTGGAAACTATGGTGTGTCTCTTGATTATATCAAGTTTCTGTTTCAGGTTTTTTTTTTTCTTCTTTATTTGAACCTAGGGCCTCACGCATGCAAGACTAGTGCTTTGCCACTGAGCTACACCCCCAACCCTCTACTTCAGTTTTAATTAGCACGGATTTATACTAACCATTTTATAAACTGGACTAAACATCACTACTGTTCTTTGACGTCCTAAACTAAGAATGCTCCTGAAACTTTCTCTTAAGGCTTATCATAGACTTCCAAGTCAACTCTCAGTCTTATGAATAGAAAACTCTTTGAAGGGTAAAGATCATTTAAGCAACAGGATTTCAAGTAAACAATATTGCTGAATCAAAAAAAAAAGTAAGTCCCATCTAAAATATGAAAAATGGGTGCTTTAGAATGTTTTACATTTTAAATTTTGTGTTTCTGGTTAAATATGTGATCTAAGGATGGTTATTACAACTTGTGAAAAGTTGCTGTCTTTTTAAAATTCATGAAAAAATTTTCACACAAAGAGAATTCATAGAGTATGAAGAGCAACGAGAATATGCAGAAGGAAAAAGTTACAAGCATTTACTCACAAGTGCATTCATTCCACCCCACTATGCTGGGAATTCTATTTATAATAGCAACGCTTATATGCACTCTTTTAGAATCCAGCATAAAATTTTGATAGTATTTAGAAAAAAGGAGGGAAGAGAGAGAAAACCATGAAATAACGAAATGGAAAGAGAATTCACATTGAATGGAAACTCTCGGTCAGTTAAAAAATTTCACACTCCCTAATTGCCTTTCCCTGCCTCTTGAGTCACAGCTCTCAGGCAAGCAAACTAGAAAGGAGGACTTCCTGCAGAAGCTTTATTGGGTTCTGCTAAATCGAAATGGACATTTTAATTCACATTGCTGCGAAAGCAGAGAATCTCCTGTGTCCAGCTCCTCAGAAGGACTGTGCATTTTACTGCTTTGAACACACCCAGAACACATTGTGAAGATATCCAGTAAATGCTTGCTGAATCGAATCTTGATGAGAAACAGAATACTGCTCTTCTATTAGTTCTATTTTATGAGGGTAACTTAAAATTAATCCATTTAGATGATGACATTCAAGCTCAGGAATGTCCTTTCTTCACTCCATATTCCTGGAAACCTTTTTCAGCCTTCGGTGTTCAGTATTCCTCCCTGGGTAAAATTTAGAGACCAGCCACCAGAATTACTGCTAAAAAAAAAAAAAAAAAAAAAAAAGACAGAATCAAGATCTCCTATGAAAACTTTTAAAAAGTCGTCTTAAGTGATGACTTCTTTAATGTTCTCTTCAAGTCCCGTCAAGGCCTTTGTAAAAAATGGTGGACAGTTTCATTTTTGCTGAAGTTCAAGAAAGACAAGAGACTTAAATTTAAATTTTCAATGAGCATTTCGCTTACTCAGTCTTCACTCAGTAAATATTTATGAGGACCACCTGCGTACCAGGTACTACGATAACTAAAAGTGTTATGCTGCTTTGAGAGCTCAGGACACAGCACCCCAAAATGACTGCAGGAGGCAAGAATATGACACCCCAGAAATAAGCCTCTTGGGCTCATTAATTGTCTCAAACTAGTAAATCTGAGAAACTTTGGACATAGGAGTGACTCTGAAAAGCTTCCTTTTCGTAAAAAGAAAATTTGGTCTAGTAAGGAAGCTTTCATTATTAAAACTATTTATCAGGAAGAAAGCTGTTTCCAGGTAACTCTTATCATCCCGAAGACTTTTTTGGCCCTGAGCTGCAGGGGAAGCAGTGCCCTCACATCAGAGCAAAATTTCAGTAAGACCAGGCTGGCGAGAAGAATGCAGGAGAGGGTGCAGGACATGGAATTTTGGACTGACTTCCAGATCCGCGTTTCTCGAGCTTTAATGTGCAGCCACATTACACAGGGTTCTTGCTAAAATGCAGGTTCTGGTTCAACAGGTCTTGGGTAGAGTCAGAGAGTCTGTATTTCTAATAAGGTTCTGAGTAAGTAAGGCTGCCACCACTGGGCTGTGGACCACGTTTAAGCACCAAGGTCCTATGTGGTGGCTATTGAGGGCTTGTTTGTGTTGCAATGCACCACACGTATGCAGCACACACTGGATTTTAAGGACTCAGCCCCAAAATATGTAAAATATTTCATTAATAGTTTCTGTATTGATATTATGGACTGAATGCTTTCATCGCCCTAAAATTCATATGCCAAACTCTTTTTTTGTAATAAATACTCACTTGCAGTACTTAATGATTACATTCCCTTTGTGGAGTGATACACGTATATAACACATCTTAATTCCTTTTTTCATCCTCTTCCTCGCCTCTCTCCTTCCTCCCTCCATTTCTTGACCCCTCCCCTTTCACATCCAAAGTTTTATTTACTTGACAAAAATATAAAGTGATATTATCATGACTGGAAAGAGAACTCTGGTTTGTGAAGCTTATACAGTACACTTTTTAAAAGGTATCACAAAATGTAAAAATAAAATCACAATATTTTAATTAATAAACCAAGAACTCTACTAGGAAACTTACTTTTTTTTGTTCTTCCCATTGTCTATCTTTTATTTTGTTCTTTGTTTATAATTCAGGTTTCTCATGTAAGAGAAACCATGTAATATTTAATCTTGAGTGTGATTTATATCACTTAAATTTATGGTCTCAAAGTGCATCCATTTTCTCATAGATGACTCAAGTTTATCCTTTATGGCAGAGCAGTGCTCTGTAGTGTATAAACACCACGTTTTCTTTATCCCTTCTTCTGTGTCATATGTTGAAGTCTTAACCCCCAAGGTGATGATATTAAGAGATGGGGCCTTTGGGAGAATATTAAGGAATGAGGGTGGTGGTTTCATGAATATTATCACCATTCTTATATAAAAGAGTCCAGCGAGCTCCCAGCTCTGTTTGCTCTGAAAGTGAGTGAGAAGTCAGCTGTCTGCAACCTGGAAGAGGCCCTGGCCCGGAACCTGATCTTGGTGGCATCCCGACCCCAGTCTTCAGTCGCCAGAACTGGGAGAAAGACTTGTTTCTTGGTTCAGCCACCAGGCTATAGCAGTTTGTTCCAGCAGCCTGAGCTAAGACAGATTATACACTAACACGAGAAGATCTTGGATGTATCGCATTAAGGCATGTTAGAGCCAATTTTATCTGTTTCTTTTACTTTTTTATGTTGCTCCTGAAAAATTTGAAATTAAATATGTGGTTACCTTTATGTGGCTCCTGCATAGAAGTATTTTGGGGGCGCAGTCAGGGGAGGTCTCAGGACCTCGAAAGACTAAAAAATGAAGTTAGGTAAGAGGATGTGTGGAGAAGCACACAGGCCGCATCCCAGGGACTCTGGCCCATGTCACAGCTGGTATAGAAATGACGTAGAGATGTAACTGAGAGAACAAACGCACCTTTAAAATTGAGCCGCTTCTCCAAACATCCTCAGGCTGAGCACATCCACCTCCCTCCTCTCCTTAGCTCAGGCGAGTGAACAGGAAAGTGCCACCTCTGTCTGAAATGTGCAGGTGCTGGCCCGGGAGATTAGAGTCCAGTTTCCTTTCCACAAGGGAGGGAAGAAGCTAGGGTGTGTGTGTGTGTGTGTGTGTGTGTGTGTGTGTGTAAAACAGTGTGGAAATTTTGTTTATTGTCTTATTATATCCCCCCACACACATACTCTTTTTTATTTTTTAAATTTTTTATACTGGGGATTGAATTTAGAGTCTTCGTACTATATCCCCAGCACATTTTTTTTTTTAAATTTTGGTTTCACCAAGTTGCTAAATTGCCCAGGCTGGCCTCCAACTTTTAATTGCCCTGCCTCAACCTCCCAGAGGGTGTGGGCTTACAGGCTTACACCACCGTACCTGGTTTGCCCCACTCTTCCTTATTATAAAAGCCTTTGCACACCTAAACATGGTAAGGGAGTGATCTGAGGCAATATGAGGCAAGTCTCTATTGTTCTTGGGAATGGGAAGCTGTATGAGTCTGAATGACGCTTTTGAACCTGTGCGGCCTGTAATAGCGAGGGGCTGGGGTGCAGCTCGGGCTACAGCGCTTGCCTAAGGTGCAGGAGGCCCTGGGTGCCAACCTCACAGTGCAAACAAACAAAAAACAAATGAAAAGATGGCACCGTGAGATCTGTCCTCATAGTCTGGAGGCTCATAGCAGGGCCAAGGATGTGTGAGCTGCAGGGTGAGGGCAGAAAAGCAGTATTCATGAGCATATTTGAGCTGGTTATGGTTTGTATCCGGATGTCCTCCCAAAGCCTTGTGTGCTCCTAGGTGGGGCTTTTCAGAGCTGCCTGGATCTAGGGTGTGTGATACTGAGATTAAGAGCATGTGACACTGCTGGTCTAGCCTTCCTCCAGCTCTAAGAACAAGGCTTTGCTTTTTGAGACCCTGCAGCTGGTGGAAAAACCAACCCCTTTTCTCTGATGCACGTGTGTCATACTCTGCCAGGAGTGGTGAAAAACTACTTCTCCTCTTTGGCTAGGAATCCTCTCTTTCCGTTCCCACTGGGTCTCTGGAGGGAGGGAAAGGGCACTAAATTTGCTCGTGTATGTATCATAGGCTGCGAGGTTGGGTCTGTGTAAAGAATCATTCATCTCGCAGTGATGACAACACATGAGTTACCTGGGGGGCTTTAAAAACATACCAGTGCCTGTGCTGAGCCCCAGACAAGTGGAACCTGAACCTCTGGGGCAGGGTCTGGGCACCAGTAGGCCGTTAAAGCTCCCCAGATACTTTTGACAAGCGGCCAAGTCGAGACCCACAGCTTTACGTTGTACATTTGCAACCAGAAAATTAGTCTTTCATTCAACAACGTAAGAACTAGCAGAATAATCAAAATTTCAATCTCCTCTTTAGTTGGCATAAAATGACACATGAGAAGCCTAATCAACGGTTTTTGAAGGAGCCTTCTTCTTACGCCTTGGTTCTCCTTTCTGCAGACCCTCCATCTTACAGGGTCCCCAGGGAGCCCCTGCACAGCCACTTCGTAGCATTCTTGTGAGACAGACGTGGCGACTATGGTTAACCCAGGTTGCACCAGGGCAGTGTGAAGAGTTGAAGACTCACTCATTCCCCTTTCAGCAGGTGGTAGGGAGTTGATAAAACGGGGTGGGGCAGTTGGCAGCATGACAAAGTGGTGCATTCGGGGATTATTTTAGCATCTGGGTGAAAGAAGAATTATGACAGGTAAAACACAGTTCTGGTTGAGACAGGGAGCAGTTGTGGTTTGAATCGAATGTCTCCAAACAGTTCACGTGTGGAAGAAGTCTTGGCCCCTGACACAGGAGTGTTCAGAGGCAGGCCTTCCAGGAAAGGGGCTGGATCCCTAGATCTTTACCCCCACTAGAGGACTGACCCACTCATAGATTCATAATTTCATGGCGTTACTGGGAGCTGCTGGAAACTCTAGCAGGTGAGGTCTAGTTGGAAGTAGCAGGTCACTGGGGCTGAGCACCGGAAGGGTTTATCTGGTCCCCACCCCTTCTGCACTCTACTTGCAGGCTGCCCCGAGGAAAGCAGCTTTCTTCTGGTGACCCTTCCTGCATGTTGTCCCTGCCTTGCCACAGGCCTAACGCCATGGAGCTAGCCACCCACGGACTGAAACCAGAGGCCAAAGTAAATCTTCCCCCTTTTAAACTGTTTCTGTAAGGTGTTTTGTCGTAATGTTGGAAAGCTAACACAGAAATCAATGAGAGACTACCTAGTAGTCTGACAAACCTCATCTGTGGTAGAAAGCAATCAGAACAATGAATAATGACCACTCTGGGGGGAAAAGTGGTGCTAAAACTAGGGGTTGAACCCACGGCATCGCCAATGCTAAGCATGTGCCCTGCCACTGAGCCACACCTCCAGCCCCTGATAGGTTGAGAAAAATCTGAGTTCAAAGCACTTATTCACTGTAAAAATCATGACTTACATATATAAGATTTGTGCATTGTATGTGAGTTTATCACAAAGAAACCCAAATAAATATGGAATTCTAGTTAAAGATACAAATTGAAGTATCGATTCCTGCTCTGAAATGTATCGAAAACTAAGAGGGTGAGGCAGGATCACCACCCCGTGCCCATTCCATGGGCAGAGCTGAGCTGTCACACGGCCATGGCTAATTGCTTGGAGGCTGGAAAACTGGGCTCTGGTTGTGGGTGAAGGATGCTTGTCTTCTCTTCCCCTCCCTGCCTTTAGGAACTCTCCTTCTGTTTATGTTTGTGACTATACACACTAGCTGCCTTCCTTGCCAGCTCATCAAATCATGGAAGGGAGGCAATTTGTGGAGGTATTAGAGTACTGGCTACAGTCTGTATCCGGGCACCAACGTCCGTGGCATTGACCACAAACCTCCCTTCTCCACCCTTCTCCATGGACTCCATCCGTGTAGGACAGTTGTGGATGCTGGCAGTGGCTGCTAAGCAGCATGTGGGTTGTATGTAAGCGCATTACAGAACCTCTGCTCATAGCACATTAATGAGACTTTCTCCTGAACGCTTTCTGTCTGGTGCCCCCATTTCTCTCATTCATTCTTCTTAACTTTGGGATCTGCTCTTCCTTATTGTATATCTGATAATGTCCCTCACCCCCTTGGTGGGCTGGTAACTTTCTTTTTTGCCTTTAAAATGAAATTCCAACTCCTTAGCAAGGCATGAAAGACTATGAATTTTGCTCTAGATAACACGATTTAGGGTTTATTTTTTTCTTCTGCTTTTTATTCCCTAAACTATTGCTGTACTGAAATACTTGCTATTTCCTAAAAGTGGTATTTCCTATTTCTTTATTTTTGTTTGTTGACCAAGAATAAAAACAACCTGTTTGAGAACAAAGAAAATTACTTTTATTTGTGTATAATTAGGATTGCAATGTGGGAAAACACAGATTCAATCTCAGGTTTCAGCCCAAAGAGGAAGAATCTTTAAGGAATGTTTATTTTCTTTTTTTAATTTTAACTTTTATTGTTATCTGTACGTGTTTGCAGTCCATAATGGTTACATTCCTTGTGGGGAGTTCGTATATGTACATAATGTACCTTAATTCTTTTCTTCATCCCTTTCCCTCACCTTTCTCCCCCTCCCTCCATCTCTTGATCGCCTTCTCCTTTAAAAAAGATCTGTCTCCTTAATTCCAATTACCTATCTTTTATTTTATTCTTTATTTATACTTTCAGCTTCTCACATAAGAGAAACCATGCAATATTTAAGCTTGTGTGTCTGATTTATTTCGCTTAACCTTACGGTTTCAAGGTGCATCCATTTTCTTGCAAGTGACTCAAGTTTATCCTTCCTTATGGCAAAGTAGTACTCCACTGTGTATAAATACCACATTTTCTTTATCCATTTCCGTGGCTTTGTATAGGAAATGGACATCCAGGTGGCCTGGTATGGGAAGAAATGTGCACAGGGTGTAACCTTCAAACGTTGCAGTGCTCTGTGGGATTGCTTTGGGTCTGAGAGCCACCAGTGATTATAAATGTGTTGCACACTGAGGTCCTTGTTACTTTGTTTAGTTAACTGGCAAATCATGCTATATTGGACCCCCCTTTCCCCCCCAGGCCTGCTCATGTTTGACTACCTGAAACCCCTCCCTCACGTGGCGCTATAATCCTTAAAGGCAGAGGCTGTTTTATACTTTCTGCATTTACAGTTGCCTATCTCAAGACCTGGCACAGAGTAGGTGTTCATTAAAGGCTGAATAAATAAATGTCCATCTCCATGGCAACTAACTTGGCAAGGAGCTCCCTTGGGGTGGGGTTATTTGTAGTGGTATTTTCTGGAAAGCTGGCTACTGTCACAGAAGGGAAGTTTAGAGAAAATTCTTTCTGCATCTCTGTAGCATCAAATGTTTTCAATTAAAATAATCTTTATCCCAATCTGAAAGTTGAAATGGTTGTCCACAGTAGTCAGTATGGTTTATTCATGCATCAAACTACAAATCATACTATGTATCACACTACAAATTCAAGTTTTTAGGGAACAAAACAACCCTATTTAATGCCTTCCTAAAAAGCAAAACAAAGCCATATGTAGTGGTGCACATCTGCACTCTTAGCTACTCAGGAGGCTGAAGCACTAAAATCAGTTCAGCCTATGACTTTGAGACTAGAGTGGACAGCATAGTGAGACCCAGTCTCAAGCCAAAAAAAAAAAAAAAAGCAAAATATTCTCTACATGTTGGAGTATAATACTCCATTTCTTACAATTGTGCATTTTATTACTCTTCTGAAATCAGATAACAACTTTCAACAGCTGGATATCTCATCTTTGCACAGAATCGTGAAGTCTCTCACCAGAAGGGACTGGAATGCCTTTCGTTTCTTCCTTCATGATTACTTATAGTCTACCTATCATCAAGTTGTTGATGGTGAAGAATCACTCCTGGATCAAGGACTAGATTATCCATAATAGCCTTATCATCAGCCTGTTTAGAAAGTTTTGGCTTTGCTCACTAGGGAGTGGACTCTTGGAAAACTCTGGGCTGCTCTGAGCTGTGCACATGTTTTACAACAATTTCTCTTTCTTAAGTACTAATCCTAATGCATATGAGACAGGATATTGTTCTGGAGCATTTAAAAATGATGCCTTCAATTTTACTGTTTTAAATGATTTATTGAGTGCCATTGAACCAGAGACCTTTGGAAAGGTCTTATTACAAAAGGGTTGAGTACGTCTTTTCCAGGAACAAGAAAACTAAAGATGATGAGAATCCAGGAAAAAGCCCTCAAGAATATATTACACAAGCAGCCTGGTTTTATTTTGGTTTCAAGATAGCACTGCTAAAGCATCCTTAGTGACATGGAGGCAAAAGTGTTGCACATCTTTGGCCTTGAAATTTTAATTTTAATATTTTCCCTCCATTTTTCATGATGCAGTGGTTCTTTAGGCATTCTTATACCAGGTTTAGATCAATTTTGAAGTTTTATGGGATGAGGCTTGCCATTTTCCACACCAGAAGTCACTTTATTTGAATACCAGGGTGTGTTTCTGTTGCATACTGGCAAAGACTGTTGGAAAAATAAAAGTGTGAAATTCGATTTTATTGCTACAAGAAAATATTAGCCATAAGGTGGAAATGTGAGAAACCTCCCACTTTGCAGGAGGAAGCCAGGATATCAAGCCTCTAGGCCAGCGGTGGTGGACCTATGGCACACATGTTATTTGTTTTTCTTTTAAGACAAAAGATGTTAATATATGAGTTTTTTTTAAAATAAAACCACAGTATTTAGATTTAATTGCAACGTTGGCACTTTGCAATAAATAAGTAAGTTTTGGGTTGCAGTTTGGGCACTCGGTCTCTAAAAGTTTTGCCATCGCTGTTCAAAGTGATGATGAATTCTTAGAACTTTTACCTTAGAACTAAGAGCATTGCTTAGTTTCTATCATACAAAGAAGGGGGCAGGGCATTCTGCATCCTTTGTATTCCTTGCTGGCTAGAATGTGGGTATCACAGATAGAGCTTGAGTAGCCTGGGATGACCAGTGATGTGGAAACTATGTGTTGAGAATGACAGAAGAATAGGAATTCTGGTTCTTTGATGATCTGGAGCTGCCATCCCAGACCAGGAATATATATAGGAGAAATAAATTTGTAGTTCATTTAAGCAAGGTAGTTCTTATGTAGTGGAAGACATCAACATCACCAAAACATATGCATTAATTTTCTCTTTCGGAGACAGTGCTAGCGAATCTATTATACGTAAATGTAGATTGCTATGGACTGAATGTGCCCTGCTTATTTGGAGGTCAGCCTTCAAGAAGTAACCAGGTCTTGGGAGTGAACCCTTGATGGTGGGATAGCACCATCAGGAGGCGACAAGAGAGGGAGGGGGAAAGGGAGAGACTCCTGCCTAAGACAGGAAATCAGCCATTTCCCCGAGAGACTTTGGTTCCTTCTAGTGGGAAAAGGACATGGAAATCACAGAGAGGATTCTAAGGGATTTATTATTATTCCGTGTATCATTTTTTTCCCTGGCCTTTCTGAGTTAATGCTGATTTCTTCAATTCCAATTTAGGTCTCCAGGGTTTCACTTAGCCTTTTTGAGCTTACTTCTATATCGCCTCTTTCCTATGTGAGAATCATGGTTCTTAAGGATACTGGAAAATGTATTTAGAATATCATATAATCACTTGTTTCCTTTAGCCCACACAGCACACAAAACGGTTTCAGAATAAATGTACTACCCACCACCAATGTGGTGACTGAAAGCAGTTAAAATTGTTCTTTAATTCTTTTTAGGGAATACCATTTTAGAGATGCAATAATATTACTGTGTTCTACGGTTGGAATAGTTAGTCTCTGTGTTTACATATTCAACTGGATACACTTTTTATTTCATTTGTTATATTTGTTTTCAGTTTGTAAGGGTTTAAAAAATTATCTCTCTCTATAATGAGATAAAAGATTTACATAGTTTCAAATATACCAGTGTTATGATTTATATCTAGATGTCCCCCCAAAGCCTCAAGTGCACATAGGCGGGGCTTTCAGGATGTGATTGGATCATGGGGGGGTGGAGGTTGTCCACTGATGAGTTTTAGAGCTAACTATGATTTGGGAGTTGCAGCCTGGTTGGGGGAGGTGGGTCACTGGGTTATGGCCTGGAAGGGTCTATCTCCCTCCCTCCTCCCTTGGTATCTGTCTGCTTCCCGCTGCCATGCCACCCTGCCTTGGAGCCAGCCAGCTATGGACTGAAAGCGATATGAACAGTGAGCCAAAATAATCCTTTCCTCCTTTACTTTGTGGGTGTTGGGTATTGCATTTCAGTGACGAGAAAATAACTAAGACTGTCAGTTTTTAATAATCAAATAGTAGCTCCCCAAAGATGTTTATGTTCTAGTTCCTGAAACACATCAATATGTGAGGTTACATGGCAAAAGGGAATTAATGTTGTATGTAGAATTAACATTGCTAATCAGCTGACCATAAAACAGAAAATATCCTGGACCACCCAGGTGGTCCCAGGGGCATTGCCAGGTTCCTAAAGAGTGGAATTGGGAGTCAAAAGAGAAAGAACCAGAGAGATGCAGAGGAGGACTTGACCAGCTCTCGCTGGCTTTGAGATGAGGAGGGGCCTTGAGCTGGGAATGTGGCAGTCTGTAGAAGGCAAGAAAGGCAGGAAGATAAGAGTCCACATCCCTGCTGAGGCCTTGATGTTAGCTCAGTAAGTCACTGGACTTCTGACCTTCAGAACTGTAAGATAACCAATTTATGTTGTTTAAGCCACTAAGTTTGTGGTGATTTATTAAAACAAAAATTAGTAAACAGATACATCAAACAATTTTATAATTTCTATTCCTATATCCTCTGAAATATTATTTTTAAGGCTTCAAATAATGTTTAAAATATGTGGTTTATCTTCCAATTTGAAATACATATATATGTATATGATTTTTTCATATGCCTCCCTCTAATATAAATGATAACATATAATACCTACTGTGTTAGTTAGGATTTGTTAGAAAGGCAGAATCAACTGGATGTGTATTTCTGAGGGGATTTGTTAGGGGATTAGCTCACATGACCACAGAGGCCAAAAAGCTCCACAATAGGCTGTCTGCGAGGTAAAGAGCCAGAGAAGTCAGGAATGTGACTCAGTTCAAGAAGCAAGAAGCCTCAGAATGAGGGAAGCCAAAGATGTAGCCCAATTCTGAGGCTGAAAGGCCAAGAGCCCCAGGAGGACTTCTGTTGCGAGTCCCAGTGTCCAAAGGCTAAAAAGCCTGAAGTGTGACGTCAAGGGGCTCAGCAGGAGAAACGGCCTATTCTAGGAGGAAGAGCCAGAGAGTTTCCTCCTTTGGCTTTCTTGTTCCATTTGGACCCCCAGCTGATGGGATGGCACCCACAATGTAGAGGGCAATCTTTCCCATGCAGCTCGTTTATCTTATGCCAGTCTTCTCTGGAAATACTCTCACAGACACACCTGCAAATAATGCTTTACCGGAGCTCTACACATCTCCCCGTTCAGTTGACACCAAAATTAACCACAACACTAATATATCCAGAGGACCACTCCACAGTTGTATATGGATGACTTAGTCAGGCTGGCAACTACAAAATACTCTAGACTGGGGATCTTACACAAGATACAATTGTTTCTCATGGTTCTAGAAAATGGAAATCCAAGATCAAGGTGTTGGAAGAGTCAATTCTTGATAAAGTCCTACTGCAGGCTTATAGAAGATACTATGAGTTATCTTCACATGGGAGAGAGAGAGAGAGAGAGAGAGAGAGAGAGAGAACTCTGTCGTCTGTTCCTTTTCTAATCCCAACTAGGGGTCTCATCCTCATGACCTCATCTAAATATAATCAAAGGCTCCACCTCCAAACACCACCACATTGTGAGTGGAGTGGGGATTCCACATAGGAATTTTGGGGAAACACAAATATTTAGCCCACAAAGATTGAGAGGCTTTTCCTTCCTTTCGAATACTACTTCAGATTTTGTTTTTGATGGTACAGATATTCCTGCAGTGAATTGCTTTGTGCATATGTCTTTTCATACCTTTATCAGGGTATCAATAGGATAGATTCCTAGAAATAAGGTTGCTGGCTCAAAGGCTGTGCAGAGGAAAAGTGTATGTAATATCGGCAAGTATCCATTAAGAATCTACTTTGCATTCCTATCGGCACTGTAAGAGAATGCCTAGTTCTCAGAGGTTCGTCAATAATTGTTGAGCTTTTGAATGCTTGCCATTCATTGCTAATATTTTTATGATAAAAGACTTATAACATGACTACTATCTTCTTAGCAAATTTTATGTGTATAATACAGTATTGTTAACTATGTCCACGTTGTTATACAGTAGAGATGTAGAATTTTTTTCATTTATTTTATTTTAATGGTACATTTTAGATGTACATAGTGATAACATTCATCATAGGGGATTTGTACCTGTACATGATACATCTTGTTGCTTCTTTTTTTTCCCATTCCCCTCCCCTCCCTTCACCCCCTCCTCCCTCCTTATTTACAAAAGCTTTGTTTCCATTTTTTCTTTCCATTTTTTATTTCTCTTGTCCCTCTGTTCCTTTCCCCCTCCCCCTGCCTTGTTCCCTTTCCCATTTGGACATTTGAGATGTAGAATTTTTTTTACCTTGAATATTGAAACTGTACTCACTGAGCTAGCAATTCCCTATTCAATCCCACTCCTTCTATCCCACTAGATAACTTGTACAAGAAATCTTATAGTGTTTGTCCTGTGGCTGGCTTATTTCATTTATCTTACCGTCCTCAAGCTTCATTTCTGTGATAGCTGGAACAGAATCTCCTTCTTTCTTCAGGGCTGAATGATATCTTATTGTGTGTACATAGTATATCACATTTTCTTCATCCATTCACCCATCAGTGGGCAATTTAGGCTGCTGCCGTATCTTTGCCACTATGAATAATGCCACAGTGAATTAAAAAATGAAAATATGTCTTCAAGGTCTTATTTTCTGGTTTTTTGATAGATACTCAGAAGTGGGATTGTTGGATCATGTGGTAATTCTATTTTTAAATTTCTGAAGAACTTCCATTGTGCTTTCTATAGCAACAGCACCATTTTACATTCCCACCAACAATGCACCATTTCTAATTTTTCCACATTTTCCCTGACGCTTGTAATTTTCAGTTTTGTTTTTTTAGTGACCACCCCAACAGGCGTGAGGTGACATTACCCTGTGGTTTTGATAGGCATCTCTCTGGTGATTAATGATGCTGACTATCTACATATTCCTGCTGTATGTTCCTTCTTTTTCTGTGATATTGGGATTTGTGTCTTCTTTGGACAAATGTCTTTAATTTCTTTGTCCATCCTTTATTTGGGCTATTTGGTTTTCTTGCTATGAGTAGTAGGTGTTCCTTATATGTTTTGAATATTAATTCCTTACCAAACATATGAGCACAAATCTTTTCTTCCAGTCTTAGGCTACTTTTTTATTGTGTTTGTTATTTCTTATGTGATACAGAAGCTTTTTAGTTTGAGGTAATCCCAGTTGTCTATTTTTATTTTTGTTACCATATCTGGGGAATCATTGCCAAGACCAGTGTCATAAAGCTTTCCCACCACGTTTTCTTTTTTTAAAAATTTAATTTTATTTACCAAGAACATGTATTGATACATTGTATACATAGTGATCACATTCATCATAGTTAATTTGTACCTGTACATGGTATATCTTGGTTCCCCTCTTCTTCCCCACCCCTCTCTTCCACTCCCCCTCCCTTCCCTATTTATAGTAGCTTTATTTACATTTTTCCATTTTTTCCCTTTCTTTTCTTTTTCCTTTCCTTCTTGTCCCCCTCCTCCCTTTCTAATTCTCCTCCCTATTGAACATTATCTTTCTTTCACATAGTCTCTATTACACATTTTTGTCCTTATTTATACTTAACAGTTTCTCATATCAGAGAAACAATTCGATATGTCCTCATGCATGTCTGATTCATTTCACTTAAGAGTATGTTCCCAAGGTGCATCCATTTACCTATAAATGTCTCAAGTTTATCCCTTTTTATGGCAGAGTAATACTCCATTGTATAGAAAAAACCACATCTTTTTTTTTTATTTTAAACCAAGAACATGTATTGGTACATTTTACATATAATGGTTACATTCATCACATTTATTTTGTACCTGTACATGATGCATCTTGGTTCTCCCACCTCTTCCCCACCCCTCCCCTCTGTTCCCTCCCTCCCTATTTACAGCAGGTTTATTCATAATTTTCCATATTTTCCCTTTCCCTTTTCTTTCCTTTGTTGCCTTTCTGCTTTTCTCCTTCTTTCTTTCTAGTACTCCTCTCCTTTGTATATTATCTTCCTTTTTTATAATATCTATTACACCTCTTTGTCCTTATTTACAGTTATGATTTCTCATATCAGAGAGACAATTTGATGTGTACTCATGAGTGTCTGATTTATTTCACTTAAAAGTATGTTCTCAAGGAACATCCATTTATATACGAATGACTCTAGTTTATCCTTTTTTATGGCAGTGTAGTACTCCATTGTGTAGAAAAACCACATTTTCTTTAGCTATTCGTTGGTTGTTGGGCATTTAGGTTATTTAGAAAAAACCACATCTTCTTTAGCCATTCCTTATTTGTTGGGCATTTGGGTTGTTTCCAAGACTTAGCTATTACAAAATGTGTTTCTATAAACATGGTTGTACATATATCACTGTGGTATGATGTTTTTAATTCTTCTGGGAAGATACCAAGCAAAGGAATAGCTGGGCCGTATCTAGTAGTTTTTTGAGGAATCTCCACACTGATTTCCACAGTGGTTGGACCAGCCTGCATTCCCACCAACAGTGGAGGAGGGTTCCTTTTGCCCCACAGCCCCACTAGCATTTGTTGTTCATTGGTTTCTTGATAATAGCTGTTCTTCCTGGAGTGAGATGAAATCTTAGCATTGTTTTAATTTGCATCTCTCGAATGACCAGTGATGTTGAACACTTTTTCATATATTTATTTACCATTTTTATTTCTTCATCTGAGAAATGTTTATTCATTTCAGATGCCCATTTTTGGATTGGGTCTTTAAATTTAGGGGTCTGATTTTTTTGAGTTCTTTACATATTCTAGATGTTAGACCTTTGTCTGAGGAATGATTGAGAAAAAATTTTTCCTACTCTGTGGGTTTTTGCCCCTCTCTGTTGGTGATTTCTTTTGCTGTGCAGAAGCTTTTTAATAGGATACGATCCCAAGTGTTGTTTCCCGTGCAGTCTGAGTTTTGTTCATAAATTTTTTCCTACCCTAATGTCTTTAAGAGTTCCTCCTATTCTATCTTACAGTAGATTTAGCATTTCTGTTTTAATATTTAAATCTCTGATCTACTTTGATTTTAATTTAGTACATGGTGAGAGACACGTATCTAGTTTTAGTTTTCAGCATGTGGCAAGCCAATTTTCCCAGCACCATTTATTAAAGAAGCTATCTTTCTTCCAGTGAGGGTGTTTGGTTTCTTTGTTGAAGATGAGGTATTTGAGTGTGTTTGGAGTTGTTTCTGCATCTTCTAACCTGTTCCATTGGTCCTTGGGTCTGTCTTTTTGCCAGTACCGTTCTGTTTTTATCAGAGTAGTATAAAGGTATAATTTCAGGTCAGGGATTGTAATGCCCCCTGCCTTGCCCCTATTTCCCAGGATTGTTTTTGCTATTCTTGGTCTCTTTTGGTTCCAGATGAATTTCATGATTGCTTTCTCTAGTTCTGTGAAGGATGCTATTGGTATTTAGATTAGAATTGCATTAAATCTGTATAATAATTTAGGAAGTAAGGCCATTTTTACTATGTTGGTTTCTCCTACCCAAGAACATGGGATGTCTTTCCATTTTCTGACAACCCTTTCAATTTCCTTTTTTAGAGTACTGTAGTTTTCACTGTAAAGATCTTTTACTTCCTTTGTTAGATAGATTCCTAAGTATTTCATTTATTTGATATGATTGTGAAAGGTATATCTTCCCTAATTTCTTGCTCAGTGCATTTGTTATTTGTATATAGAAATGCTATTGATTTTTGGGTGTTGATTTTGTATCCAGCTCCCTGTTTTCTTTGATTTTTTTTTTTTTTTAGTTAGAGGCCTTACATTTAAGTCTTTGTTTCCAGTTGATTTTGTGAACAGTGTTAAGGTAAAAGTCTAATTTCTTCTTTTGTGTATGAATATCTGATTTTCTCATCACTGTTCATTGAAGAGATTATCCATTTCCCACTGAATGGGAACTGCATTACTCCACTCTCCATTTTCACATGATGTTTTTCCTCTGTGTCTTTGACTCTATTTTCTCCCCTTATAAGGACACTGTTCATATTAGATCAAGGGGCCACCCTACTCTAGTATACCCTTGTCTGAATTATGTTTGCAAGGACTCTGTTTCCAAATAAGGCCATATTCTGAGGTACGGGTTCTTAGGACTTCAATCTAATTCATTTGAGGACACAGTCAACCCATAAGAACTGGTCATTTGCATTCTACTTTGGGTATCCAAACCCTACCGTCACTCTACCTCTCATTTTAGGGCACAAAATTTCGCTTGTTTTTGTTTTTGTTTTTGTTTTTTTAAGAAATGGGAAAAATATTTCACATAGTTTTCTATGACGAGCCTGTAGGGAAAAAAAGGCACAGCTTATTTTTAGACAAATTTAAAGATAACCACCACTAGACTTTTTCAAATTGGAACTACCCTTGTTATTTTTGCAGCTTGTAAGTGAAATGCATACCCACTATAAAAATTCAAAAAATTTAGAAGCATGGGTAGAATATAAAGCAGATCTGTCTGCGGATATAACAGAGGAGTTGAAAGAAGAGAATGAATTGTTAATATGGATTAAGTTATCAGAACAAACCTTCCCTCTGAAAACACTGAAAAATTTGGATAATATATAAAAGACATTTTTTAAAAGTCATCCAAGATGTAAGGCATTGCCCGTTCACAATCTAAGGGAAGATGGAAGCCCAGGTGGGGAAGCAGACACAGAAGGCCATGTGGTGATCCTGGTGAACTTGACATTTTGCTTTGACAGACTCAGGACGTGACAGAAGGCAAATCCTATGATCTGCTGAAGCAGGGGAGATTGTACTCACATGAACATGGGGTGGAAGGAATGGACCATAAACTCTAAGTCAATCAGCAGTGAATTCTCACCAGGAAACTGTAGGAAAAGTCACCTTGAGGTGGAATAGAGGCAGCGTGGGGAGCAGGGAGACCCATCCCTGAGAAGCGGGAACAGCAGCTCCTCTCACAGGTCTACAGCATGAATTCATGTCTCTCACATGGCAGACAGTTTCAAGCCTTATATTTATTTAAAAGTGATCTTGAAACCTGTGGTCGTGGAGTGCACCTGCAGTTCCAACTATTTGCAAGGCTGACGCAATGGGATCATTGTAACCTGGGTATTTGAAGCCAGCCTGGCCACATATTGGGACCCTGTCTCTTAAAAAAAAAAAAACTATCTTGGCATAATTGTTTTGTAAGACAGTGTCTCACCACGTAGTTCAGGTTGGTCTTGAAATTGCAGCAATCCAGGTACCTCAGCCTCCCGCATGCTGAGATTAAGGATGTGTGCTACCATGCTTGGCTTGACTAGAAATTCTGTCCCCAAGAGAAATAAAAGTAGGGCTGGGGTAGAGCTGAGTGGTAGAGAATTTGTCTAGCATGTGTGAGGCCATGACAAGGTTGAGAGAACACATGTTTTTAAAACATTTCAAAGTGACAGTACATTTAAATTAATAAGGTTATTAATGAATACCAGTCTAGTTCATAAAGACCAAAGGACCAAAACCTAGAAATGATTCCAATGTCCATGTACTGGTGAATAGATAAGCCATGATATATTTGTATCATGAATTCCTCCTCAAGAATGAAAAAGGGTATGGTACACTAAACAATACAAATGATCTGGAAACTGTTATGCTAGGTAGACTTAAAAGAGTACAAATTGTATGAGTCCATTTATTTGAAATTCTAGAACAGTCTAAAGCACATTAGAGGGTCCTTCTGGCTGAGGGTGGAGGAGATGGGCTGCAAAGGGACTCAAGGGGAGGTCTGGGGAAAAATGTTCTTTATATCGACATTGGGAGTGGTTAGAAATAAAAAGAAGGAAATAGGTACATCATGCACATAAAACTTGAAAGAAGCCTGTATACCTATATTAATAAATTAGTTTTGGGATATTCATACAGTGGAATTCCATGTAGTGTTAAGCGTGGGTTTACCACAATTGCACATAATAACATGAATTAATCCCAGATTAATAATCTTAGATGAAAGAAGCAAAAAGACATTCAGTGTGATTCTATTTAAATAATTTCGGGGGACACTAGGGAGGCGACTGAGTTTAAGAGAAAAAATTGCCATCCTAATATAGTCATTCCACAGAGATGGACTGGTCCCACGCAGAATTTCACTGGGTGTGGGTGGCTCACACCACATATGTGCCAGAGAGGGATGAAGTCTCTCACCAAGAACACTCTTTGGAGGTGAGCAGGGCTAGCCCCCAAGCAGGAACAAACCTGGCTGAGCACAGTGGCACAGGGCCACTGGCTGTGGCGTTTCACGGGTTTGGGGTGTGTGTAAGGGTTGTGTGGTTTGAACTTCCCACTGACACCATTGCGCTTTCCTATCAGTTTGCTAGATGTGGGGGGGGAGGGAAGGAGGCAGTGGTGGCCCCCAAAGCTTCTGCAGCCAAAGATCAAAGGGCAGTCAGATTCTTCACTAAAATTCTAATGTATGATGACTCACAGGCACACATTTCATTTCCTTGAGTTGGAACTTGCATATGTTAGCATTTGGGGCTGCATGAGCCCTGTGACCTGAGGCCAGCAGGGCAGGGGAAGCTCTGATGAGTACCTTGTTCAAGATCCTGCCCTTGTGTGTGTGAAGAAGCAAAACGAGCACCTTGCTCACTGTCATTGATGCCTGACACTTAAAGGGGATGGGGTCTTGATGAGGCCTCGCGTATGACTTTATTGTGTTCAAAGATGTGTATGACCCCCATTTCCATTTTGAACATCTTCGTGTGATGTTTCAGAGTTCTTTACCCCAAGTGGGGCAACCTTGGCAAAGAAACTATTGCTGCTGCCGTGGGACAGACTGGAGAGCAGACCATTGGCAATGGCCCACAGGTTCGTCAAAGCGTGCAGCTGGGGCCAGTGTCCATCCAGGGTGTCCCTCAGTAAGATGACTGACTGCCTGAAGTCCAGGTGGATCACATCCTTTGTCAGCAACATTCTAGTTAAAGGGTGAAGAGCAGAAGTTCTTCAGTGGGTTCCACAATTTTTGATGGTAATGGCGCCTTTAAAAGCTATACAAAGTCACTTTGCTGTCCCTCATTTTATCCCAAAGAACTTCAGAATTATCCAAGCAGTCTGGGTGAACTTCTCAGGCATGTGGCATTTGGTAAGAGACTTAGGACCAGGGTGGCAGACTCCAAGCAATGCAGCTAAGACTGAAAGAATTGAACTGACTTGAGCTCCTGCTAGAGTGACCACCTGGTCCTAGTTGGCCCAGGACTTTCCTGGTATTTGGAATGAAATTCCTATTGTTTGGGAAACCTTGTCAGCCTCCTTGTCAGTAAATTGGGCTGAATGGTCACTATAGCTGCTTCCTTAAAAACAGGTTTCATTTTGAATTCCATGACATCAACCGCCTGCTAAAACAAACAAATAAAAATCAGGAAGAATATAATAGAACCGGAATCCCTACAACATAACATTCACAATGTGCTATGGATTGGATGTTTGTGTCAACTTCACGTTTAGATGTTGAAATCCTAGCTTTTGGCATGATGGTGTTAGGAGATGGGGTCCGTGGGAGATAAGTAGGTTTTGAGGGTGGGGTATGACAAATGGGATCAGTGCCCTGACAGGAGAGTTTGCTGCTTCTCTCTGATCTCCACCATATCAGAATACAAGATGATCATCTGTACACCAGGAAGCAGGCTCTCACCACGTACTAGATCTTCTAGTACTTTGACTTTCCAGCTTCCAGAACTGTGTAACATAAATTTAACCCCCCTCCCAGTTTATAGTCATTTGTTACTGCAGTCTGAACTAAGACTCAATGTTTAAGACAAAAAATAAAATTACTAGGGAAATGAAAAAAGCAGTCAAGTGTGAGCCATTTTCAAGAGAAAGAGTCAGTAGAGACCAACCCCCAAGATGATCAAATGATTAGAATCAATAAAGACTTAAAAACGTGTATTAACTGTGCTCAATCATGTAAAAGAAAATATGGTCATAATAAATGAAAAGATAGGCAGTCTCAGTAGAGATATAAAAACTATAAAAAAGAACCGAATTGCAATTCTCAATGGAAAACAAGTTTAAATATTTTTGTCCCAATTTGAATAATGAAGAAAAAAAGATTAAAAAATAATGAACATCTTGGGAATCTCTGGTACAACATTAAGAGGCTGTATGCTTGACATTCCAAAACGGGGAGAGAGAAAAAAGGAGGAAAAAGAAACTCCTTAAATTTGATGATTGGAGAAGTAAGAGAATCATCGTGCTATCAGAAGAAAAGAATCAACCGAAGGGCCTACACTTTGCCTGATCATCGTACATCATATGCATGTATTGAAATATCATACTGTATCTCATAAATATGTACAATAAGTCAATAAAAAATATATTTAGAAGGCTACCTGGTAACTCTGGGCATTTTTCTAATACTATGCAAGGAAAAACTGCTAGTTATTAGGAAAAGGTCATGGTAGTTACAGCAGATGTCATGTGCTCAGGTCTATCTAGCTTGTGTCGACACCCAGATCCAGTCCGCCCTTCATGGTGATACTCAGGTTTGGATCACTGTTCCGGTGCATGAGAGGGAGCCTCACCTGCAGTATCATACTGCTAGCATGCTGTTGCCAAAAAGAGCCTAGTTTTAATCGAGGCACTCACTGATCTGTTGGGATCCCCAAGGTAGCGCAGTGTGTCAGCTTTTTGAGAGCAGGAATTATGTCTATGCTCATGTTTGCAGGCTGCACAGAATCCTGGGTGCATCATGTTGCAGGCCCCTTTCTTTTCATTGAGACTGGCTGTCAGCATTGGGAAACCGTGAGGACTTCTATGGGTTCAGGTCCCGTGATGTACATGTGGCTGGTCACCGGCTTCCTCTGTGGTTCTACACACATCTCTTTCCCAATCCTATTTTCTCAGCCTCATCAGAGACATTTATTTATGATTACAGCTTCCTTGCTGAGCAGATACGTAGTTATGCTGTCAGCTTCCTCTTCATGTCTCCCAAAAATAACTGAAATTGTCTGTCTCTATTTGTTGTTCAACATGCTTTTCAAAAAGGTATCTGCTCTTTCTTCCCACCCACTTGGCCCTCTTCCCCTCCAGCTGTGGGAACACTACCCACAACCCAGGAACATCTGCACAGACCTCCTGTGCCTGGGCTTTCTGGCCAGCCTCAGGGGGTCCTTTGCTGTGTGAGGAGTTGCTTCCCTCTCCTTACTCAGAGAACACACTGGCTCTCATAGAGCTCCTCGGGTGGGGATGATGCAGATGCTAATACAGGCTCACACCCTGGCAAGGCAGGGCCTTTTCAGAGTCAGCTGCTTTGGGTTTGGATTACCCCACGTTTTATCATATCCAAGTAGATGACACTACTAGAAACTTTGCTGGGTGGGATAATACATGAGCCATACTGTTTGTTATGTTTTATTAAGTGTCCCCAAAAGGTCCATGTGTTAAGGGTTTGGACCCCTGCGCAGGGTACTATTGGGAGTTGGAGGAGCTGTGAAGAGGTGGGTCTAGTGGGGGTCTTTGGGTCATTGGAGGCCTGTCCTTGGAGGGGAGAATGGGACTCCAGACCATTCGTCTCTTTCTTTTTGCTTTCCAGCCATGAGCATGAGAAGTTTTGCTCTACTGTAGGCTGCCTGCTACTATGCTGCCTCACCACAGTTCAAAAGAAACGGGGCCAACCAATCATGGACTGAAAACTCCAACGTTGTGAGCCAAGGTAAACTTTTCTCTTTAAAATTGATTTCTTCAGATGTTTTAATAGTGTTGGAAAGCTAACATACTGTTTACTCATTCATTCTAAAATACTTATTGAAAACTTATTGAAAAGGTTGGGGATTTAGCTCAAGTGGTAGAGTGCTTGCCTAACAAGTGCAAAGCCCTGAGTTCAATCCCCAGCAACCCCCCCCCAAAGAATATTCCTACTAAGTCCCCGACTGTATGCTTGGTGTTGTGCATAATAACAGCAATTACTTGGACTTTTATGGTGGAAGTTATGTGCCAAGTTCTAAATGCTTAACGTGAATTATCCCAATAAAAATAAAGAAGCTAATCTTCCACACCAGGGGGAAGTGATTCATATGGTGTACACAGCAAAGATAATGACAAAAATGGGGCCAGGCTAGCAGGCTTAAGGAAGGTTAGTAAACTAAACTGAACACCTGGACCCACCCAAAAAGGATCTGAGTGTCAAACATATGGGAGCCTGTTGCACTCAAAGGTTGGCAGAATTGCTTACACTGTTCCATGGCTGTCACCATGTTACTCTCTGGCTGACTCTGGTCAGCAGTTTAGAACCAGCGCTTCAGGGGAGGGCACTGAATTTCTCAGTTCCAAAGTGACTACACTCCTAGATTCTCACTGTCCTTCCGTTCCAGGACTGCTCCTCAGGGTGCTACTGGTTTGATGACATTCTCCTCCTTTTTCCTGGGTTGGGTGGGACTGTGCAGTGTCACCATATGAAGTGCCTGATACACAGGAAATGAAAGTCCAGGAGCTTGGTGCCCAGTG